>CAJQZM010014793.1:0-11246 GCA_907164665.1 Colias nastes
TTTTCTTGTTAACACGATAGCGACCGAAATACTTTACTAATCGAGTCTTTTTTTTTCTCTTACGCTTGAGTATGCTCAGGAATAGAACCCTTTCATTTTTCAGGGTCTGATTCGATGTGGTTTAATTGTTATTAAATAAACAAAAATAATAATTAATAAATAATTATTAAAAAAAAATTATGAGGCGTGCACTTTTGGATTTTCCAAACTATTGTATTTTGCAATGTAAGAAATATGATATAGTTTGATGGATGGGTGTAGTTTTATTTTGAATGGGTTGTAGTTTGGTTAAATGGTTAGATTTAATAAATTTACTATGATAGTACCTACCTAATATCATAGGAACTAGTAGGTAATTATTGAAAACAAAATACATGATAGCCTTATGATAGCTATTTCACAATTAAGACAATTAACATCGAGTGATAACCCATGTATTATAATTAAGTAGGTATATCGCATTTTAAAGGTACGGAATAAAAAAATAACTCTGCATTACATTACCCGCTTTTGTACACTTGCGTAATTTGTGTATGTATAGTGAATGCATATTGCAAGTAATATATTATTATGAATATACAAAAATAACATGCGTTATTTTTATTTCGTTCAAAACTCGACGCATCAGCGACCCAAATATTATGCAAATAGTAAGATTTGTACAATATTGAATAATAAAATGGCTATAAGCATAAATTTATTATATTTTGTAGTTTATTATAATATATTATTTTAATCCGACCGGAATTGGTTGCAATGCGACCTAGAGAATAAAGGTTAAAATAAACCTGAATATAATGTGTGTTCTTGTGTGGGAGAGTTGTTTATAGCCGAAGAGCTTGCCACTTTCTTTCTATTTATTTGATTATTATGATTTATACATATCTATCAGTCGTTTCTTTCGTAATTTTTGTTAACTAATGTTAAATGGAATAATTTAACTAAACAATGTTTGATTATCTTTTATCATTACAAAGTTACATAGGTTAGGAAGATAGTTACCCGGAAATGCCAGCCAATATTTAAAAATGTACTAAACCGGATGATGTAAATAATATTTACATATATACCTACGTAGATACTTACTGAAGGATACTATACGAAAAACTTGAACCTAACCAATGATCTGATTAAATTTATAATCAACTGCATGATTCCGTGCTGAGTCACAAAAAATAGTTAAATTCTCTGTACCCATGAGCCATATTATTGTTACATTATATCCGCATTCTTTGCTGATAAAAAATACATGAGCTCTTGGTCTAATAATTAAGTGATATTAATATTTTTGTGTGTGGGCTGTTAGTTTATGTTATGAGCATATTTTGAATTGGAAAGTTCATCCATTTTGGTCATCGTTGACTTTATTTCCAGTAAACCTTGACCTTAGTGGCATATTTTTAGTATTTTATGCTAAATTTATTTATTTTATTGTTTGGAGTTTGGCGTTTCTTAATCAGTTTTGTATTTATGTGTTTAAAACGATTTTATATTATGTAGGAGGTTGTTCATTTACTTAAACAAATATTACGAAATAATGTAGGTATCTTTTTGTGTGGTCTTCCGTGTGAAAGTTGTTTTTTCTTGATGAAGATAATCGATTCTTCGTAATGATATATCGATATTGACGTAAATAAAGTTTTTTAAGAATTGCATTTGCGATCTCATTTAGTTGTTTGGAGCTAATTCAGAACCTATTTACAATAGTTCTAGATTTTAATAAGGTATTCCATCTGCCTTGTTTTTGCAAACTTATCTATTTATTTCTATTCAATTCTATTGGCAGATATATATTCCATTTTCAAAAGCACGAACCTCATTGGCCAATATAATATATCTGGTATTTATTGAATAGTTAACGGAAGGTGGTTAATTGAGGGCTGCGCAAGCGTTTGCGAGACGCTTGTGAAACTAACTGGATTTGTGTGCAATGTATGGAAAAACATTGCTGGTGGAAAATATCTGGGCTATGTGGGTTTTGAAACTGTCATGATATTTGGAGTGTCCCTTAGTTGCAGAGTTTTTGAGTGTAGCTTAGGTACCTATACATAGAGGGATAGAGATCTTTAGGGAAGTTTGGCGGGAGATTAATCAAAAAATAACAATTAATCAAGCACTTGTTTAGTTTGTGGCCAGTAAATTAGTACATGATAACTTGACTGATTGTTATGGAATTAATTCAATATTGTAAAGAAACCACGGAAATAATAATATCTAGCAACGCTGTGTACCTTTCTACGTAAATATTGAAAATATTTTTTTTTATTCTATCACATCAGCGAGCACATGTTGCAATAACTGAGATTATTGTGTTTTTTCAATTTTCTACGAAAATATCAACTCATATAGTTCGAATTTTTCCTCAAGTATTTATTTTTGTATTCCTCAAGTATTTATTTTTGTATACCAATTCGTCCAATCAGATCGCGTGTGTGACAAATACCGCCAAAGTTAATTAAGTTACTTTTAATTTCATTACATTTAATTATTTGTACTGATGCTGAACTGAAAGTTCGCGTGTAACACGAACCAGCGGACTATCAGACCGTGGAGTGCCTTGTAGGACAAGGGAAGAGTGTAAGCGATTTATTATTTGTCTATTCAGTGTGTTGAAGCGATAATTTTGCAAAAAAATTGAAGAGTTCTTATTAAATATTTTATGTTATTTTTAAAGGCATGGTCTTGTCTAAACGTAGTAAACTAGAAGCTCGTTACATTTAACGATTAAAAAAATCATTCTAGGTAGATTAAAATTTATAGAACTCTTTGTTTGTCTCCTAATCTATCTAATTATTAAACAGGAAATTGTAGGTTATTTTAAAGACAGATGAGGGCGCTTGTGCACTACAAGGAATTTTACTGTCCGGCATTCCGATTTTATACGGTCCGGTGTGGCATGAAAAAACCGATGAATTGCTTGTGCACCTGTCCGTCTTTACTCGGATCAGTGCGGTACAGTTCAAGGAAGTTTGGCGGTATAATGCTATCATAAATGATTGTTTTTGCATTTTACAAGAAACGAGTAAAAAATATAGAAGGTGAAATATTATATTACTTCGTTATAATAAAAAGTAAAGTTCCGTAAGAGATTTAAAATGCGTGTTTCACTTATTTATTTTAATCGGTGACGAGGAGCTAAAGCTATTCCCACTTGAACTTTAACTTACCAACACTTACTTAGATAATAATTATAGGTCAATGCTTGGTCAATGTATATAAAATAACAATACCGACTTCTCAAATCTCATTGCCAACTAAAAGAAAGTAAAACAAGAGCTTGCTTTCAATTGGCATATGCAGTAAAAAGAGTAAAATCCAAGCAAGTGGGCATTCGAAAACAATTATACCTACAGCGACTCGTAGACACAAAAAACCATCCGGAATAGGGAAAAGTAAAATGTCGGACAGTAAAATTACGTATAGTGCACAAGCTAGTACTTAGATTAATGGCGTGCCATACCGGACCGTAAAAAATCGGAATGCCGGACCGTAAAATTCCTTGTAGTGGACAAACGCCCTTAGTAAGTGATTAGCAAACCGGCACTATATGCAAAATTCCACAAAGTTTATTTCATAATAAACGACTCTGAAAAGTCAACTAATCGCTTCCAAACCCGCTGTCGCCAGTAACTCGCTCCAGTCCGTAGCATCTAGACTGTGAACAGGAGAGCGGCTACTAACACTCAGTAGCACATAGTGTTTACTGTTAACTAGTGTTCGTTTGCGTAAATATTGTTATTTGTTTTATGCTAGCTACACACGCTAGTGCGTTTGGTTAAATATGTCTTTTGTAGGAAATTAGCATAACTTGTAATGTACAAAATTTAACCTGTAAATTTAGGTTAGATTATTAAAAGGAAATAAGCAAATAACACTTTTACATTTACTTAAATTGCATTTTACAAAATTGATGTTTGAAATTGCATTGCGTAAGGCGTAAAAACGCATAAATTATACCAAAGCATTAAAATACAATTGAAAGATTGAAATAATATAATAAAGAATATATCCTGTATAAGAAAAATTGAAAACAAACAACTAAAATTGTTATATGAAGCAAAATCTGTGCAAAATACGGTATGCTACAAAGTTATGATAAGAGGCGCTTGACCGCAAACCTAAATTACGTTAAGTGGTTTTCCAATCTAGGATAAAGCACGCCTGAATGAAGTCTAGACCTAGCTGTAGTATTAGATCATGTTTAGTATCATACAATGTAGAGACAAAGGCCTACTGTAACGAAAATTCAACATGACGTGTGGAATATCTTAAATTAAGTGCAAATGATACTTCAGTGGCAGGCTAGTTCGATAAACAATATCAAACACTCCAAAAATTTAAGAATTTTGTTACTCTTTCACACGGAAACAACGGATTTTGATGATACTTGGCTATGATGTAGCTTTTACGCCAGAATAGCACATAAGCCATATACAAACCTACTTGCTTTTGCCGCGGGTGAAACCTCCAGCTAGTCTTAAATATCCTATCTTATCCTACTATCCTATCCTACCTAATATTATAAATGCACAAATTTGTGAGGATGGATGTATGTGTATTGTGTATGTGTATGTACCTATGTTTGTTACTCTTTCACGCAAATACTACTAAAGCGATTACAATGAAATTTAGCACTATGTGTGCTAAATTTCATTGTAATCGCTAAAGGGTAACTTGGATTAACATATAGGATAGGTTTTATTCCAGAAATCCCACGGGAACGGGATCCATACAGGCTTTTCTTTGCAAACGCGTGCGAAGCCGCGGGCGGAAATCTAGTATATTATAATTAAGATCGGATGCCTTTGAAAACTAGGTGGCGTCAATTAACCATATCTTTAGTAACGTACAAGTACTGAAAAGGTGTCAAATTAGGTTTATTTGCAAGAATCTAGAGCCGAAGTAAGTCTATTTCTCAGAACGCCATCATTAGTATCGGAATAGCGTCGTATCCATTCTCCACACCTATTTCCTATCTCTATTGTGTTGTAATATCCCATATATTGATTTACTGGCTGTGTAAACTGGTTACGTCAGTTTATTTTTTTTATTTGTTTGTTTTCGTAAAATCTAACTAAAAATGAATAATTTGGTATAAGACTGTATTTTTTATAATTTAGGTACGATGATGCAGTAAACACTTACATAAACTCAAACATTTATTTATTCAACTAGACTTCGTTTAGAAACGATTTGAGATAAATAATAATTCACCACAGGCTGCTTACATAAATGCAATATGATAAATAATGCGACGAAAAAACAAACCAAAAAATAGCACCAATCTTACATCATTTGATCAATACCATCGCTAACTTTGAATACGGAGGCTGCAAATGCGTGAAACGCCGGGGGCGCTCACTAGCTTGTTACTCTTATCTAGCAAAATTAATACCATATCATCATCCTGTACGTTTGTACAGAATTAACTATCTTGAAGATTTAAAGGCTGGAGTATCGATCTTGAAGCTAGATAAGCGTAATTGTAAGGCAAAAACTAAAACAGATCTTAAGTTGTATTATTTTGTGCATCTGGATAAAAGTAAGTACTGTCGAAATTTATTTTTAGCTGTTCATCAACTCAGTCTCTTTTAAATAATATTATTCATACAATTAAAGGATATTTCTTAAATACTTGAAGGTTATAAATTGAAATAACTGCTTACTAGTAAAAAATAGTCATAAGTATTTAAGTAAATATCATCAAAGCCACTGGCTATCTCTACTATTTTATGTCTAGCTCATTAAAAATGTTTGCGTTTTATTTTATGTAGGCAAGTGAATTATTAGGCCCGCCTGGTGTAAAAGGCTTTATTGATTTTAACTTGGAAGCTGCTATTAGACTTTTCTTAATTGTAAAACTATACATTTTTAATAGCGAAATGTTTATAAGATCATTAATTAAAACTGAAGTTTAGACTTTGTATTTCAGGTTCAAATTAATCTCAACTACAATATACGAGAATTCATCGCTTAATAAAACAGATTAATTCCATTTAATGATCACTCGATTCATTTAAATCGAATTGGTTCAACGATAAACCGAGTATACCCAGAATAGCCATGATTCAACCGATATGATAAAAATATATATAAGACTTTATTGCAAGTGATTATGGTTTGAATTTGCTAAGCTTTTTGGATAATGAAGTTTATGGTGTAAATTTTGTTGAGTAGTAACATACAAAAAATAACATTATAAGGCTTTAACGATCCTTATAATGTTGTATCTTTGTCTGACTATTTACAATAAACTACTTACACTTTATAACATACTAGCTTTCCGCCCGCGGCTTCGCCCGCGTTTGAAGAAAACCCGCATAGTTCCCGTTCCCGTGGGATATCCGGGATAAAACCTATCCTATGTGTTAATCCAAGTTACCCTCTATATGTGTGCTTAATTTCATTGTAATTGGTTCAGTAGAATTTGCGTGAAAGAGTAACAAACACACACACACACACACACACACACACACATCCTCACAAACTTTCGCATTTATAATATTAGTAGGATTAGTAGGATACTATTAAAAGCTAAACGACAACGAAATCCAAAAAAGGAAATACATGACCATATATACATGCAGTCACTACTCAAAACTACAGCTTAAATACTGTAAAAAGTTCTGTAAAATCTAAACTACAACATAATGCAAAAAAGGAAACACCTAGTCAATTTTAACATATGCAGTCACCGTTCAAAACTACAGCTTAAATAGTTAAATGTGTACTATACAGAAATCTGTAAAGTCTAAACTAAAAATGCAAAAAAGCAAGCTATTATAGTGCAAAATCCTAATGTGTGTTATCCAGCTTGTGTCAGTCCTCATTACAGCACATCGATCACAGAGCAGTAATTACTCGCAGCTCTGAACAAATCGCTTTGCAAGCAAATGTTTTTACTGTGAGGATAAACTTGGTATTTTGTTTGTAAATGAACAGGTTGTAACAAGGAAAATGAAGATCTTCTTGAATTAAGAGAGTTAGGAGCGGTGGTCGAAAATTGTCAGACTATCTGAATTCGGATAGGTAGTGGCCAACATTCGACATCCTTACATTTTGATAAAGGACAACTCATACCTGTGTTTCTTCACTGCATGTATCGAGAAGATACATAAATTCGGAAAATCTGCGTTGAAATACAAAAAAAAAAGCTTATGTATAATTATTGTCATGTGTAGAGAAAACAGAAAACAAGAAGATGACGTTTATAAATGTTTCATGTAAAAATTAAGTCAGGTATTTAAACCGACTAAACTAGAGAACAATAATTTATTTCCGTATTCTGAACAGACATTCCAATAAGATATAAAAAGAGCGGATTAGATTACTTACCTATAATTATGTACTAACTCGAATTCCGCATTCATACAGTATTTGTATCCAATCATACATAAAACGTATGGAACATGAGAAATGCGACATAAAATGTATGTATGTCGTATGTATGGGAAATATTCACACGGCGCGGATAACATCCACTTCCGAACAACTTCCTACGCATTTACAATAATGAGAAATGTTTTTAACTAGATTATGTTATGTAAGTTTGCGTAATATCCTTATTTGATTACTCGATTATAGGTTTGCGTTTTTTATTAATTTAGTATTGAAGGAAACATGTTTATTTGTAATTTCAATTTGTTCTAAGACATTTTTAATTTGATTAAATTGTTCTGTATTAACACGTAGTGTTGTGAGAATTTTTTAAGTGGTAGGGACTTGTTTTCGATCTTATTTGAATACGCTTTCTTTATAGCAATTTTAAAATATTTATAACCTAGGTAGATAAACAAAGTGTTCAAAAATTAGTTAAAAAATCATCTTCGAATTATACAATGGAATCAAAAGCTGCAAATTATTCCCTCACTAATTACGATTTCCAATACATTACGAATATCATAAAACGATATAGCCCATACACCGTTAGTTGACATTGCCTACACAATTAGTTTGATCGCTAGAACCCAGCACGTTATGTTAGATCATACGTGAGGGGTCAACAGACAAACATACATATTTGCACGTCTGGCTTTGTCTGTGGTGAATTCTAATAGGTTAAGTTTATGGTTGTGAAATTTGTTTATCGATTGTTTGTTTAAATTTTTTATAACTGTCATGTTTGGTTCAGGTCGTGCCGCATAAAATTAAGGATTTTAAAATTGTTATACGGAACAATTAGCGCGAATCTTTATAAATCAAAGGAAAAGCCTGTCAAGGAAATTTTTACAACTACATATACCATTTATATTTTATAACTAAATGCATGTTATTTTTTTAAATACATATTTATTAGGCAGTTCTAATTTCTATCTTGATCAATGGAGTATAATGTACCTAAACATATTTAAGGAGCGTTTAACGCATTCCAATAATCTTTCCCCGAAATCTGTTAATCGGTCTGTCTGCTCAGTATCAGGTCATGTACCAATTCGTGATACCGAAGCCAATAATTCCCGCCTAACGGGCCAGGGGTGTCAGCTATCCCGTTTCAATTTATACCTCCGATTGTACACTCACTCGAAATCGCATCGACTTATTGCACTGCCATTAAAATTAAACGTTTAGATCTTTTGTTTATGATAATTGTTGTGATAAATGCTTGGAAATCGATAGCTTATAATGGCTCCTAATAATTCAGTTTAACCGTTCTATAATTTCCGTTTTGCAGAATATATTTTATCGCTCTCTTGTTTCAACGTTGTAAGCTTTAAATTTCCTAGTTTGAAATACCGCAGATGCTAAGAGGATATTTAATAGTTAAAGTAACGATTAACGTCGTCGTAAGTAAGTCCTTTGGACGGAAAATACATGACACGGTCAGAGTGCAATCGACCGATAACCACACATCGGAAAGCCACTAAGCCTTTATATTTAACATCCATCAAATGCGCTATATTACATTGAATATGTCGTAAACCGCAAGCCGTCACTGAATATTTAAATATATTAAAATCTTGTTTGTGGCAGCCCTATCGCTCGTAAAACGCACATTTGTCTAACCCACGCACTAACACGTGACCACCTGTCCGCTTACCAATTCGACTCAGTATTATATTATCTTGCTAACAAAACGAAGGAGGTAGGGCTGTCACTGCGATGATATGTCTATTGGTACTTGCTATCATTTTGATATACCTACCCTTATTTGCTTGTTGTTGTATGGACATAAAATATTTGGGGAAGCTTCTAACAGAATTGACTCTTTTTAAGTCGATACATGAATTCAACAAAGCTCAAGAAATAATTAATGTATTGCTAAGTATTTTAATTTAATATAATTTATGCACAAATCTTCATGCTACAATTAGTTTATAAATTAAATGTCAATACCCATATTTCCGTAATATAAATTCTTTGATAGCGTCCAATTGCTAAACGGACGTAATAAATTGCAATTACCCATAATTACCTGGGGGCGTGTACTTTATCTAATTATTATTTAAATAGAATTAGAATTGGTTACTGCATTTAATAATCGCTTTTCTTTATAATGCATATTGGGTTGAAAATTGTTGGATGAAGGTTATTTTTTCTTTAAATATTATGTTAACGAATGCTACAAGAAAATTTTTGCATAAATTAGGAAGAATAAAATATATTACCTAACGTAAATTTGTTAAAAATATACTGCCACAAAGATCAGGTATAAAATTAGGTTAAGTTTCACACCATCTAGTCATATTTTTTTCTTAATTGTCATCTTTAATTATGTTATATTTTTGTAGTGTAAAGTTTCTCTACGCAAAGGTCAGTCGGCTATAAAACACGACACCTTATAGAGTACAATAAATTCTCGCAAACGTTATCGCGTCAAAAAATCTCCACTTATCATAAAGAATGAGAAGAGCCGATAAAACGGTCATAACACACCAAATACGAATCACTTGGTACTCATACCTTGGTATATGATACCTACTTGGTGAATATGTTGCAGCAAATTGTATAATTTCGCCGTTTGCAAACGTCGTCATTTTACTAACGGTCAGAATTTTGTAATATGCCGAGGCATAGTCATACTAATATTATCCCAAATTTTGTAAGTATAGATTTGTTGCTCTTTCACGTAAAACGACTGGACGGATTTGTATAAAATTTTACAGGAACATAGGTTTAACATCAAAATAACACATAACCTAACTATACTAAAAGTTGACTTTGCACCCTGGGTTAGGTTAGATCCGTCGGCTCGCAACCGGCTCCTAGTGAAATTCTCTAGTCTATCTAGTCTAGTAGTTTGATATTAAAATTTAAACATATTATTATATACTGAGTATATGTTAACTAATGACCGTTTATAAACGGCGAAATTATACAATTTACCTGCGACATATACTTGGTATTACACTTGTTAAATGCCAGAACCGCCTGACCCACTGAGTTTTTACCGCACGCGTGTAATCTCTGGGCGGCTTTCGTCACCGCGGCTCATAATAAAGGTAATGACTTTTTGGAATGATGATAATTAATGGCTCGTAACAACAAATTAATGCTAAGGTATCGAATGTTTGAGATGCTCAGAAACAATGTTGCAAATGTTAATTGTTCATCGTGTGTCCGAATTTGTTTGCACGAATGGTGTGGATTTCTGTCATTATGGTATTGTAGGTACGGTGGTGTAATTTCATTTTATTGATAGGAAAATTAACTCACTCAATATGTACTTATTAGTAGTACTACTAAGTGATAAGCATCGTCATTTTAATTAGACTTGATACAAAAACTTTACTATCCAATCTTATACAGAAAACTCTCGGAAAAAAATCGGAAATTTCCACTAAAAAATTATTCTATCCGTATTTTTTTTATACAAAAGCCACAGTATAAAAACTCCCGCGGCAAAAACAATCTACTGCATTTTGAAGGTACAAATTTACTTTGAAGGAGATTCGGACTGTCACTCACTTGTCAGTCTTAACTCGCACACACTGAGTGGACAGTGACAGGTTATTTTTTATGGTGTCGAAGTCAAGTGGGTTTTAAGGATATGTCAGCGATATTGTGGTCCATTGAACGCAAAACGGGAAAATTTTAGGTTAAAATTTATTGTGGGAAAAATACTTGGGAATAATTTTGTGGGTATTGCGGGATTTGTCATTATGTATTGAATTTTATATAACATTAAAAAGGTAAGTTACAAAAAAAAAATCTCATATTATAGAATAAAAAGTCTATGATGTGTTTAGCAATACTTCATCATCTTCTTATATATAAAATTCTCGTGTCACAATGTTAGTCTGCATACT
>CAJQZM010014795.1:632-15533 GCA_907164665.1 Colias nastes
GTTCAACTATCGTCAGTAAACCGACTTTACAGACAACCAATTTTTTTATATAAATTGGTGGATAATGATCTGTTAATTAATCTCAATTATCCGCTTAAATACGATCAATCACACAGATCCCAGATTTTAAAGAAAAACTTCAAAAGTCACAATTAAAAGTAGTTCAAGTTTAATGTAGCATGGTCAAAGAGAATTAACATGAAAATAAAATGTTTCTCCGCGGTAAAAAGTAGCCTATATAGTAGAATATATTTCTGTATAGCAAACTTTCTTGTTAGAGAGCGTTCTTACCTCCACCAAACACAAAAATCTAAAAGTGACAGACAGACAAAAAGACGCGTATTTATTTATAATTAATTTTTCTGTATATAGGACACCCTGAACATAATATGAATTATATAACGCTAGCCGTGGGTTGTATAAACACACAAATAGATATAGGAATATTACTAGACAAGTTAGGATGTTTATTTGACGTAAGTATATATTATGTGTTACTATATTATAATTTATTAATAGCAAATAAATATTAAAGATCAATGGCACAAAAAACAGTCAAATAATAAGAACGTATAAATCAATAACTGCTTCGGCAAAATGGAGATTAAATAATCTGATTTCTCATTCCTTCGGCAAACTTATTGGAAAATCTATTGTTTCCCGTTGGTTCCTCGAAACAATAGTACCTATTACAGGAATAAGAAATGTTAGAATCAAACGTATTAAATCGTTTATTTTTAATAATCGTTATTCTTTTAAAGGTCACATCTTACTTTACTTTCTACATTGCTATTATATTATTTTGTTATCTATACAATATTATAAAGCTGAAGAGTTTGTTTGTTTGTTTGTTTGAACGCGCTAATCTCGGGAACTACTGGTCCGATTTGAAAATTCTTTCGGTGTTAGATAGCTCATTTATCGACGAAGGCTATAGGCTATATATATATAATATTATGAATATATATAATATTATAAATGCGAAAGTAACTCTGTCTGTCTGTCTGTTACTCAATCAAACTTAACTAAAGAACCAATTTTCATGAAATTTGGTATGGAGATATTTTGATACCCGAGAAAGGACATAGGCTACTTTTTATCCCGGGAAAATGACGCAATCCCAGAAATCCCACGGAAACGGGAACTATGCGGGATTTTCTTTAACGGCGCGGGCGAAGCCGCGGGCGGAAACCTAGTAGGCTATATATAATCACGCTATGACCAACGGGAGAGGAGTCACGGGGGTGAAACCGCGCGGAGCAGCTAGTTAAAATATAATATGTTACCTGATTTTATTTCATACGAAGCGTATTTAATAACTACTACTAATAATAACTAATCTATACGATTATAAATGGTTATAAACATATCATCCACAGCTATGAATACACAGTGGGTGGTCTTTTGATATTTAAAAATTCCCCTCCAAGTGGCGATGCATTTAGCCGCATGTGTATTTCACTATGACACGTGCGCAACAACGTAAATAAGAATAAGTTGGAATGAGTCGAATTTTGCTTACCATTCAAGCCAATATAATTTGATCCTTGTTAGTATTAGCTATTACCTACTAGCTACCCGAACCTTCGTCTACATCGTCAAAGGAAATTTTCATAGGAATGAGATGTTTTACCGCGTTAAAAAGTACCCCAAATTATTCACTAGCCTCTACCTTCTTACCACAAAAATCATAAAGCGGCTCCATTGCATATTGAAAGACAGACAAATCGAAACACTTTTTATTTCTAGTAAACATTCCCTTACCAGCTAACGCTGCACATATTCCTCCGACTCCATTTATAGAAGTGATGTCTGTAGAGCCCATGTGCAATTCCGTAAAGAAGTCCTGGTATAATATTCCATAGCAATTCGAATACGAAGTAAAAACGCTCTGAAAGTAAATAATAAAAAAGGGCATGAAAGTATAATTGGCAAAAAAGGGCTATGTATGTACTTGAAAATTTTAAGCGGCTGTTTTAAAATGATTATCTCCTCATTTCCTATTTACACATCAGATTGTTTCAAATATTCAGGAGAAATATTGTAGAAAATTTCAAGCCGAGCTACAAGTATACGTTTATAAAAAAATTAAAACCGTAGTCCATCATGTCAGCTTCGCCTACGTTGAAATAATGCATCGTTAGTTTAGATGTTGTAACAAAATCCAGATAGATAGCGTGAGTGTCCCCGTAAAAACATGGATTCAAAATACATTTTCACTTAGAAATTAAAAAGTGAAAGTTTGAGTAACGATTTTCGATCCTGTTTCTTTGTTTTCTTCTGTATGGGGGTTTAAATCCTTTAAAAAAATAAAAGTGATCATGTCCGTCGATTGAAAACCCACGTAGTTATCGAATAACAAATCCAAAGAAAAATACAGTCGAATTGAGAACCTGCTTCTTTTCTGTGAACGTCAGTTAAAAACAATAAATAAACACAGATGGTAGCATTTACACTAGAGTTAATAAAAATATACACTACATTATTCAACTGTGAACTTCTTTATAGAAATATGACAGTGAAATTCCTATATTCCTGTACGACTGGACAGGGGTAGCTTTAGCGGTTTTGACCCGGCTCGTAGCCGATGTGCTCCATTTTTTATCTAAATCCCGCTGACAGATCTTGAGATTTAGATGCATTAGATACGGATGGTAAGAAAATTAATTGATTTTTAAACAAAATGACGTGTATACTGTATTTAATAGGTTTAAGTATATCGTTTAATAGGCATTATAATACATAACAGGTGTCATTTCATTTCACCATTTACATCTGCTCTATAAAAGGAAGTATCTAATAGTTAAATGTAACTATCTGTTTCTGAAAAAAAAAATGCTTTTCATTTCCTAGATTTGGTCAAAAAATAATGAATAATGTTTTATTTGAAGTTTGAAATATCGTAGTAAGGAGGTCGTTACAGAAATAAACCAAAGTTTTTAAACTTCTATCAATCTACTTATCCGTCAAGCAAGTCAGTTAAGTCTGTCCGTGACGCTCGTTGTTAATTCTTTGAGATGTCCAGTTTTTTAATACAAAGTTTTTTGACTCTAACAATCATCTCCAACTTGAAATGAGACATTAAAATGTTATTCACCATCTAGTTTACTACTAAACTATTACGATCAAAAATATTACGATATTTGATGAAAAATTAAATGCTATACTCGAGATAGACATTTTAAAAATTTATTTCAGAATCTTGTTTGCTACTTCAAAAATATTACTGGCTTTGTGAATTTAAGCTCTATCTATAGATAGTTAAGTGCTATGTATCCATATCTAGGCGGTAATGTAATCTAGGATTAGACGCGCCTGTGGCAGAAGCACTATTTGCTTGAACAGCTCTGGGTTACAGACTGCGGTATTACAAATGTTTCCAGTGTATCTTGCAATTGTGATTCAGATTTGATTTAGCATTTGGGTATATTTGGTACTGTTAAAAAAATATTATGGAGTGGAGGAAAAATAATGAATAGGTACACAAACGTTTAAGTACTAATTTTAAAAGTTAAACGTTCATACCACTCATAGTTTAGAGCTGAATTACAGGCTTCTGCCTATCGCAGACAACATACCAGTCCTCTCCAATTTATACTATGTAATACTTTGTAACTGTAGTTGTAAGTTTGGATTAAAATAAATAAATAAAATAAATTTATTACAGCGCTAAATAAAGGTGTTATATTGGTCGTAGCTCTGACCTCATTTTGCCAATATTCAAAATTAAGTGAATAATTTTAATGCAAATAAATACTTTAGGTATTAATTAAAAATAAGCTTTTATGAAACTATTTTTGGGCTTCAAAACTATTGACACAGTTACATATTCCTAAATTAATGAGTAACATCATGCATTGTTAATTAATTTCGTTAGTTTCGTTTCATAATAATAATGGAAGCCCTTTTATATAAATAATAAATAGATTTAACGTTTATATATTTTGCAATGATAGTTGTTGATTTATAGATAAAATCACAGCCAATAAGATAATCATGATTAAACCTGACATCGTAACTCATGACGCAGCGAACAATTGAAGCCATAATATAATAGACTAAAGATATTCTGTACCATGTACTATAACGTTATAATATTATGTTCGTACTCACCATATTAAGAACTACAGCAAATAATATGAAATAGCCATATCCACCATCTGGAGCCACCAATTCATAGCTGTTCTTCGACATCTTAACCAACACTAACTCGAAAAAGTCCCTTGGCATACACGCAAGGACATTATTTTGATCAAATGTGTTCTTTTAAACTTATCTATAGATAATTTGCTTTAACAAATGTTTGGAAAGCTTACATTTATGTATGTTTATTGTTACGTACGTATACAACGTGAGAGAATACGAGGTGGCTTCAAATATTGATCTTTGTAAACAAATGTTCTTAAGAGATTAATATTTATCTTTGACACGCCTTTTGGGGATAATTATTTGCTTATGGTGAAGTTTATAAAAGTGTTACGGGTTTTTTAATGTGCATAATGCAATATTCTGTGTGCTACCAAACATTATGGTGAGTATAGATTAGAGAGTTTACTTGTAGCAGAATATCCCCTCACGCGTCCAACTATAACATACTGATTTAGTTACGAGCAAACAATGTACGTAGGACGCGTGAAGCTTTAAAGAGCATTCTTCGTTTTCAAAAGTAACCGAACAGCAATCACTTTTGTTGTAACCTTATTTCAAATTAAAAATTGGTGCAATATTTTACCGTGTAAAATCACGAACACGGGCGACACGACGCTGTATTCTATTACATAAAAGCTACCATTTTCTATACCTAAGAACGAAGATAGAACAGAGGGTCGATCATTCACAGTCCGAACATTACATTACATGGAAATGCTCTAGTCACTAATATAAAGCCACCATTAAACCAATTGCAAAATACGTTAACCTTACAGTTTATACCTTTTTATTTAAATATATACTTACTTTAACAATAATATTGTAAAGAGGTAAATTTTACGATTTTGATTTTTTGTAGGGTGTAATCTACGGAAGTACTGATCCGATCGTGAAAATTTTTTCAATAACTGCAAGATACATCATTAATGACTAGCATAGGCTGTTTTATCTATACCGTGTCAAGAGCCTAGTAGTAGGAACTATTTAATAAAGTGATGTCGTTTGACCTACCTACTTCGATTTTAGATATTTAGCTGCTGGTCTTTTAGATTTTCGTATTTCCTCAAATGATTATCATATCCTTGCACTTTATTGTAAACACACAGAAACAAAAAAAGATCAAATTCCTTTCACGATTTTCAAGATTTGCAGTATTGAACGAGATTCAACGCTACATAATACATTAGCATAAAACGGTCTGAAAGACACATAATATTAAAATGTAACGGAATACGTCGTATTGATTTCAAGTATACAATTTATTCGATACTTTAAATAGTCTAGAACAGATAAGATTAGAAACTAATAGTCGATTAACATCAGCAAAACATTGAAAGTGGCCACAATATTATTTTCAGTTATGTTACTAAAAACATGGTATGGTCACTATGGTCATTGGTAAATCTTATTTATTTAAATTTTTATACACTGTACTTAGACACGAACATAAAATTAAAAGCTTATGTACATACTTTTTATAAAATAATATTATTTTATAAATTATTAATCAAACGAAACATCTCACTTACCTTACATCTTACCTCGTCATAAAATCTTCCTTGAGAATGAATTTGCTTATTATATTATCTAACTACAAATACATAATCACGTCAATTAAATAAGGTGTTATTTAAAGTAACAGCACATTATCGTACTATTTGAAGTGATAAAAAAATAAATATAAATGAGCATTTTTATAGTTTTTTTTCTAAATGTTTTTAACTCTACAATGAAAATATAAGGTGGTATATGTCCACAAAAACTACTCTTATTTGTTTCTAAATATTTTGTATCTTATTTAAATTATAAAAAAAAAACAGAAATACCTTTTTAACAACCGACTTTCGAATTATTTTTATAGATACGAGGAAATTTACAATCCATACCTGTATCTAGTTAATATGATGTTTGTCTACATTATATGCAAGAATAAGGCGTATAATTTTTTCAATCTACTAAAATACTAAATTTCAGTAGATTGAAAAATTATGCGATTCAGTAGATTGAAAAAAATATGCGATTATTGAGTATTAAAGACGTTATTAACCCACTTCAAAAAAAAGGAGGAGTTTTTATGTATGTACACCGATTACTCCGAGGTTTCTTAACCGATTTACGTGATTCTTTTTTTGTTCGATGCGGGATGGTGTCGAATTGGTCCCATAAAAATTTATTCGGATAGCCCCAGTAGTTTTTATTTTATGAGCATTTTTGTCTGTACTCGACTTAATTGAAATGTAGCAAGTAACTTTGATTCACTTCCCGGTAACCGATTGAGCTGAAATTTTGTACATACGTATGTAAATTGGATAGCGATGAAACATTATCATGACATAGAGCTGATTTGATGATGGAATCGGAAGGTGGCCATAGGAACTTAGTAATATATTGACTCAACTTTATCGAGATTGGGCTCGTTTGATTCGTGTTGAAAAATACACTAAAAAGTATGAAATAAAAATAACTGCGTTAAAAACAACCGACTTCAAAAACGGAAAAGTACAAAATAAAAAAGATTTAATATCATTAATTACTACATATTATTTAGATGTGCTTTTTATTAAATAGGTTTGAAGTCGGTGCCAAACACTTAGTATTAAGCCCGTGCACCGACATCAAACCTATTTAATAAAAAGCACATCTAAATAATATGTAGTAATTAATGATATTAAATCCTTTATATTTTGTACTTTTCCGTTTTTAAAGCCGGTTGTTTTTAACGCAGTTATTTTTATATTTATTTAAACATAATATAAACAAAAATGACTAACAATTAAATAGTCTAGACAGAGCAGTGATAAACTGATAATATTGTTTTTCCTTTCAGCAAATAACGTGTAGTTCACGTTCATAAATAACACTCTTCTAACATCACAAAACTTATACAAAATTTACACTGAAAGCCGCAGTATAATATATCGTGAGACAGCGTCTGCGTAACTCATTTTGATTTATTACATACAATCACAGAATGGGATCCACACGTGGAGTAAGTAATATGTAAGTATTCTTAATACTAAAAGTTTTGTACGTAATACAAGTCCCTTTATAGCGCACTTTCATGAAGATGTTGATGATCTTGTGGCGTGCTATATTGAATGAAAGAAGAAAGAAGGAGCCTTTTATTACAAAACTAGCGGTCCGCCCCTGCTTCTCCCGTGGTACATGTTTACGTTTCCTCTCTATATAAACCATCCTCGTACTTCAAGGCATATTATAAAAAAAGTATTAACGAAATCGGTTCAGCCGATCTCGAGTTATGTGCTTACCAATATATTTTGCGATTCATTTCTTATTATAAATGAAATAGAGACACCACAGTTCGTTATTATAATAGTAACAAATTCACCAATATTATGCACTTATGTAAACATGACAATAATCGTTACTTTGTTCGTTTTACATACATGATATTAAAACGTTGTTGAGATAACATGCAAAGAAAATTTTAAACATTAAATTAATTAAATATTAACATTAATAAATAATTCAATGTATCATTTGCATTTTCCTTAAAATTTAAAATAAATGACGTACAAAGTAGAGCAGTATATCAATATCTATATTTATTTCTAGTCTCTAAAGAAACGGCTCAAAATTTAATCCGAACGTTGCAAAATTTGTGCCCAGTTCGCCTTTGATGAAACTCAAGCGAACAGTGGAATTTCACGAAGCGAGAATGGAGAGGAATTTAAGGAAAGTGATTTTACAGTTTCACAGATCGAGTGACGAAGCCAGCTCCGAACTGGAGTACCAACGGGTCAAGTTATATTTACTATTGCCTCCGGTATTTGAATTTTCTCTGTGATGTTCGGAAATGTATGTTGAGATATTGATATCGTGTAGCGATTTACTTTACGTTGAATCTATATTATTATTTAAAAGAAAGTCGGGTTAGTATACTTATAACTCAAGCACGACTGTACGAATTTTGGTTTGATGGATTTGTTACTACTTTGATTAGGATGATCAAAACCAAAAAATTCGTGTATCTCTTGGAGCCGGGATGAACAAAATATATGATTAAACGGATTTTCATGTTAACCAATCAAAAAAATAACATTTTCATTCCACTGACAAATATTGGTTAACAGTCGATAGGTTATAGAATATATTTTAAACACAATATTGCTAGTTTCTTTGAAACTTATCTTCTGCGAATCCGTGATAAAGTATAAAAGGCCTTATAAAGCCTACGCCCAGCTAAAGCCAATAATAATCACGGTGGACTTTGCTCTAATACTATCTGTAGGAGCTCAGATTTTTCCGACTCCCTACAGTCCCTGTTATTAAAGGCCTTTTAACTTATTTCAATATATTTAGATGTCAGCTTTTGTTCTTAACATTTCTAATTTAATTTTTAAAATAATATTAATTTTTAATTTATAAATTGAAGAATAAGTTCATTTAAATTGTTGTCAAATAAGGAAAACCTAAATGTTATAAGCATTGGACAATTTAGAGAAATATTATGTGTGGCGAAAAATTACTTTTTGTAGATTGCTCGACCAAGAATGTCATACAATAAAAATATTTTTATTATAGTTATCATCGTAGATTATCATATTATGATAATTAAATCTTGAAATATGCTATCATTTAGAAACGGAATTATTATTAATCTTTATTGTAAGCAGCAATTTGTACAGAAAATGACTTGACTCCCACTGTAGCAGACCATAACAAGGAAATACCAGATATATAAATCACTGGTAAATAGTGACAGTGCACATAAAAATAAACTAGTGTCATTGTAAGCTTTTTTGTAGATGCATATATAAAATGAAATTCCAAACTTTATATTCGTTTAATAAAGACAAGTTTTGGCATTTGATAAATATTTGATAAATTTAATATTCATAAAGAAGTGACATTAATGATTCAATCAATAAACGAGCAAAACGATTTGAGAATATTTACTTCTTCTACAACCTTAATTTGTTGAAATGAAAAATTTAGAAAGCTAGAATACCTACTCTGCCTGTATAACATACATTCCTGTCTATAAAAGTAGATAAGATATTCTAAACATTTATTTATATGATACTTTATGAATTAAATTATTTGAAGAACACAGTGACTGTTTAATACAAACGTGGACGGGTATCTTCTAGAAGCGCTCTCTATCTTAGGCCATATCTCAGCTTTCCATCAGGCGTGATCGTGGTCAAGCTCTGCCCAATTCAATATAAATATAGTACCCTCAGTAAATTTTGTAAAAATTGATATAACTCTTACGTATCATCAGGTTTTCCAAATAAAAAAATCTAATTAAATTTTAAGTAACACGAAAAGGGCCCAAAGTTTATAAAAATCTCTCTGACGATTTTTCTGAAAATCATTTACAAGACACATGACTACCCTAAAAACAATCTGAAAACTTTTAAACAATAAAATCAATATTAGAAGTCGTTGTTCACATATCTGTAGATACATATAAAAGCTATCTTCTAACAAGTATAGTACGAATATCATTTGGCAGTCCGCCCACAGAATGCTTACTATCCAAGTACAAGCGAAAATGTCCATCGGCTGAACTAAAAATGTTTTGTCAACACTTTCTAGCCTTTCTTCTTCTGAATAATGTTGTAGGAAGAATGTTATGAGAAAACTTTATCGTCATGCTACACAAACATAGTTTATCAATCGGTTGGGTTGTATGAATGAACAGTTTGCTAAAGTTGGTAGCAAATCTTAATTATATGCAGCAGATAGCTTCTGAAACATTTTTTATGTTGAAGTATTAACCATTTGTATCTAAACACTTTCTGATACTAATTGTAAGTATACATATTATAAACATGTTTGTATAATCATTTTAGCCTCATTTCCCTGTATTGTTAGTTTTGTGTGAGATCAGAGATGATTCGTCTAATAAATGACGATACTTTAATTTTTAATGATAATTTAAATAAACTAAGCTCTAGCTATTCTTTAAGAATAAAATATCTTCGATTGTGTTTATTTATTACGAATTAAATCACAGGTTATTTATGTATTCATCTTCATCTCATTTCTCAGAATGAATAAGAGAGAAACGCATGCAATATAATATTCTTCAAATAGCAACACATTTTCCCTTCAAAGCACCATAAAGAACAAATAGCATTTCATCAAACATTAGCATACCATTCCCATAATGATATTTGCAGTACGTCATTGCCCGTTGGGTTTATGTAAATTCATTAGACGCATGCTCACATCGCACCTCTATTGTATTCCACGGTACCACCCATATTTGCATTTCAGCACTGTAATAATTAGATACCAACCGTTAAAATTAAACGTAGCTACGTAGCTACTAATTTCAACACGGAAACCGAAAACAATGTTTTGATATACGTATTAATAAATTAAATAAAAACTCAAAAACACGCTTTAACTCGAAATTATTGGATTGTCAGCGATTCTTGATTAGTGTACACTGTACAATTGTACATAATTTGAATTTACATCTGTCCGTTTAAAATGGATCAAAATCGAGTCTAAAGGAGTCGATTACATACTGGTAATAGTAATCTAATAAAAGCGGTTAAAAAGGAAATCTGCAAAAGCTTGTTTGTGTTTTTTTTTTTTTTGAAGTTATCTATATCACATCGATCTCATAGATATAATAATTGATAATTTTTACATAGTTCTTGCTCAAACTGACTTATGAATGCAATATAGCAATTTAATATTTTCCATTAAAATTAAGATATATGAGTAGACATTTTTATGAGTATTTCGATGGCTTTCGATTCTAATAATATTTATCGCAATATTATTAAAATGAGCAGAAAGGCTAATCTTATCTAAGTATCTTTTTAGCATTAAAATTAAATTAACGGACTGCATTGGCATTATAAAAGTAATAAATATTCTTTTTGAAATATTTTTTTATTCATGTTATAAAATCTTGATGAAATTCTAGAATAATATAATAAGACGATTTTATTTAATACCACTTCGCTGAACACATTACTAGGTAAAGGTAAAGACCATAGACATCTAATAGGTCCAAGACCATAAACATCTAAAGAAGATTAGGATAATGTTACAAAAACTAATCCAAAAGTGGTTAATAATATTGAGGCATAAAGGATAATGTAACAAAAACTAATCCAAAAGTGGTTAATAATATTGAGGCATAAAAAAGTTGATTCTTATGAAACCACCATTAGCAAATTTTATTTTTATCTCGATTTAATTACTTAACAAACAAGCGCTCTACAAAGCTACGCTTTTCAAAAATCTAGGAATTACTTAATTACTCAAATGTTCACTGAAATATTTACTCGTGTTAACTTGGTTTATACTCAAATTACCTATGTATATAGTAAAATAATTAAATATGTTCAGCTTAATTCCTCTCTAAATAAAAAGAAAAATATAATTTACATTAAAATCATGATTTATTCGAGTTTTCTTTGATTCTTTTTGCAGTATTGTTAAAAAAACAAAGTTTTATAATCCACGTTACTGCGATGATAGCAAAAATTGCAGTCATAATATTTAATGCTATTGTGTAGTTCCCGGTATAATCTCTTATAGCTCCTGAAAAATAAAAATACAAAAAATTTATAATACTCGTGCTTTCAATAGGTATTTGAAGTCTATAGAACTGATAAATGACAATGTAGAAACTAAATAATAGTCGTGCATAAATTATTGTTAGACTTTTTATTCTTTTACAGATATTTCTTTTTTACTAATGACTGACAGATATTTGTTTTGTTGCAATTGTCTTTTTTTAACATTGAATTTTTTTGGCAGGGGTGGCCCATTTAGAATAAACATAATTTCAATAAATTAGTGTATAATCTTTCCGCCCGCGGCTTCGCCCGCTTTGTCTAAAAGCTAATAAATTATATACTATAACTAGCGGTCCGACCCAGCTTCGCCCGTGGTACATATTTCGCAATAAAAGGTAGCCTATGTTCTTTCTCAGGGTCTAAAGATTGTCTGTGTCAAATTTCATCAAAATCGGTTGAGAGGTTTAAGCGGGAAAGCGTAACAGACAGACAGACAGAGTTACATTCGCATTTATAATATTACTAGGGATATAACCTGCCTCTTGAATCACTCTATCTAAAAAAACTGCAACAAAATCCGTCAGGTAGTTTTAAAGATCTAAGCATACATACCTACTGATAGACGCGGTCATTGACTTTACTTTATACTATGTAGTGGTTTCGTTAAAAGTTATTAAATAATGACAATCAGTCCTTACCAATGATAGGTGCCAATGACATGTTCTGAATCCCACAAGCCAACATGCAAATTCCGATGGCATCTGAGAACTTATCCGGGCCGACTGCGTCTGACGTCACGAGCACTAATCCTATGAAAACTATCGAGCGAGTCGCGCCAATCAGTGTGAATAAAGCCAGCGAGGTTGCATAGCTGTTGGATGCTGATATCCCTGGAATGATATATTTTAATTATTTTTTTAGGATTGATAACTTTTGAAAAGAATAATAGTATGATGAAGTAGTAGTCATTGAAAGGAAGGAAGTTCTTAGGTTTGGTGTTCTTAACTAAAAAAAAAAATGTGTGCGTGTACTAGTGTACACACGTAAGAAGTGAAACTTCTTTATGACCTTATTTTTCAAAAAATAGTTTACTATATGCAACTTTACAGAAATACGTCGAATCACGCGTGGTAGGGATAAGAAAAAGAAGGCGCGTAACGGAAAAATGTCACGCGTAACGAAAAAATGTTACACTAAATTTTTTTCCAACCTCGATAAAGAAGTTTCACTTCAAAAAACTTTTAAAATCGATTTTAATATTATTGGAAAACTACATTTACTAGAAAGTTGAAATCTCTGCTTTATCAGAGTATAAAAAATAGATGGCCTTACAGATAAAGGTGAGATGCAAAGGGTGAACGAATTTTTCACACTTTTTCCAGAAAAGATCGTATCTTCAGAAAAAACTATTGTCTTAAACTGTAGAACCAGTGCCTATTAATTGGAACTATAAAATATAATTAAAAATGATAAATACCCAATCGAGCTAAAACAGTAACGATCATGCCAGCAATATACATTTTGCTGCTTCCTAATTTATTCAACCATTTGTT
This sequence comes from Colias nastes, assembly GCA_907164665.1. Lineage (NCBI taxonomy): Eukaryota > Metazoa > Arthropoda > Insecta > Lepidoptera > Pieridae > Colias > Colias nastes. The sequence goes on from CAJQZM010014795.1 coordinate 13,849, forward strand.
CAGTAAAATTAGAAAAATCCTCATCAATAAATCACCGAGTGCGATCAACGAGAAGGCCCACGCCATATTCGCCTGGAAAGTGAAATTAATTAACAACTTTTTAAATGAATACGAATTAATTATTCTTTATGAATTACCAACTCTTAGGCTAGCTTCAATGTTAGTATGAAGCTTTCGAGATTTTATTTTCTCATATTCTTTCTTTGCTAACTAGCGAATTGTTTATACGCGTTACATACTCATAATAAATTCACCTATATCAACATTTTTAATTAATTCCTCTGTTATTCAGCGATATTCAAATGAAAATTAGGTTCAAAATACCATAGATTATCTTGTTTAAACGTAAGTCCAACAGACAACAAAAGCTTGTCTGTGTCTTGATTTCGTATAATACTCACTTGAAAAATAAATTGTTTTTTCAAATCATAATTATATTTTAGTAATTAAAGATACAACTTATACATTTGATAGAGGTTATAATACTTAATGAAGTATATTGAATTTGATGATTAACAACAAAGCGGTCCCATAATTCAATTTAGTGGAAATGAAAGGCGATTATCATTGGATATTTGAATTCAAATTACTTTGTATTAAATTCATTCACAAAAGAAAATTCCTTTGGAAATGAGAATATCGGAGATTTCACGAAATCATGGAAATTATCAAATAGTATTGTATACGTTTTTTTACTAAGAAATGTTTATTGATTTATCGTAAAAATACTAAAATTAACCTAGAGATTTCATAAAATGTCTGATATCCTCATTAACCAGCGAAATATATAAATTAATTTAAAAACAAAACTTACTTCGTTCCAACCATATGATTGCAAAGCTTGAGGCAGCATATAGAGATATGTGACATCTATTACCAAACCCAGGGATGGACCAATGCACTCTATTGATAATGTGAACGTTTTTATCAGTTCAAAATCAAGTAAATTCTTCATTTGGCGTCTATGAAAGAAGATGATTTATTCAGTTTATTTATTTAACTCTTCACTAAATTGCACAGAAGAAACCTTATAACTACTTTGGAGTTTGGATTTAAAAAAGAGAGTACAATTAATTGGATTATTTCGGTTACTCCGTACTCGAAATAATAACTACTTTTCTCTGCTTTTCGCTTTTATAAAGTGATGTTCTTATTATATTTTGGAAAAGAAATTCTACAGCTTTAAGTTTTGTATATTTGTGAACTAAATTATGAGTTAGAATAATCAAATATTTGTTCAATAGACTGTCACTTACTTAATTCCATGTTTTTTATCAGATATGAATTCATCGTGCAAAGTTCTGTCTGGTTTTGTTTTATCTATATCATCATCGTTTTGTGATTTTGCCGCCTCGTTGCCCTCTTTTACGAGTAACTTTATTTCTGCAAGGAAAAACAAATCCGTTTCATGTGGAAATTATGGAAATGCTGTGTCTTAGTAAAATTTATACCATTACTAGCTTACCGCCCGCGGCTTCGCCCGCTTTGTCTAAAACCTAATAAATTATATACTAAAACCTTCCTCTTGAATCACTCTATCTATTAAAAAAAACCGCATCAAAATCCGTTGCGTAGTTTTAAAGATTTAAGCATACAAAGGGACATAGGGACAGAGAAAGCGACTTTGTTTTATACTATTCGTATAAGAGGTAGCAACGTTGACAAGTGAGCATTTTAGTATAGTT
>CAJQZM010014797.1:1092-18977 GCA_907164665.1 Colias nastes
ACCCCAAAAACCATGAAAATGACACCCATGACGAAAAGATGTAAAATTTTCGTCGGCGCCATCTTTATTTTATTTTATTAGTAGGTACAATTCTGATAACATACTTATCAGAATTGTACCTACTAATAAAAGTAAGAAAATGAATTTTTAAAGTTCGTAATAATGTTCTGGAATCAATTTCAATAAAATTTAAAAATTAAAAATAATATCAAGTATTAAGATGACCTATAAAATGGAATGCGCTATGTTTACGTGAGCGTGATGTTGCCGCGAACAAAGTTACGACGTAAGATACCTAAATTTGAGTAACGCAGATCGGTGACAGCGTCCTTAAGTATTAGATTAACAGCTGCAATAACATATTTTTCGAGTTATTTCATAAACCGCAAAATCGCATTCAGAGTAACCAATCAATTATAACATTCAATATCGCGATTATAGAAATTCTTTTGAACTATCGTTTAAAATAATTCGACAGGAAGGGAAATCTTATAAATATTTGTAAAACTACTCGAATCAAGTACGATCCAATAATTGAGGCTCACAAAAGCCATACAAAAAGGCAGCGCAAAGCCGAGCGTTAAGCGCGTATAGAAAAAGTTCAGCAAAAAACGCACTGCGCAAGTGAATTGAATGCCATCATAAAAATATGATTGACATGTTTGTTAATATGACATCTTTCGAGCGGTGATATTTTTTTGTCGTCTGTACTAGGATTCATAGTTTTGCTACCCCTATAGATAAAAAGAACAACGAAAATTCAACCTTATTGTAATGAAGTAAGATGGATATTTGTGTATCGTTATCTGTGGGTAAGGTCGACAATTTTGGGTTTTGGAAAGATATTAAGTGCTCTGTAATCCAATTAGGTTCTTTGTCAAAATTCGGATGTGTATTATGTTTCTATTCAGCCATCATGTTTTTCCCTTGTACTTGTATGTATTTACAATGGGCTATAGAAATATTTGAGATGACACGGATGAAAGATACCGCGTAGGGTTTTGTGCAATGTTCTACATAATATAATAGTACAGGTAAATTAGCTTGGAGAAATTTTTGCGTTTGTAGTAGTGTATGGTCAGCAAATAAAATAAAACAACATTTTATTTTTAGTTTTTATTTTATATATATATATATTATATAAATATGGGATTTTAAATTAAACTATATGTGTTTCTCCTCTGAAAAAGATGAGACTTTAATTTAATATTTACACATTTAACATACGTATAACTTTTACAAAATGAACATGATTTTACAAAATGACAATGTTACTAAAATGAAAAATTTACTAACCTGAAAAAGAAACGACATTTAAAGTTTAATTCTTTAGTTTGAGAAGTCAAAGGCTTGCCTCGACCATGTTTTAACACTGGAGCCATTTTGAATTAACAATACAAAGTTACAACACTTACACACTTACACACTTAAATATTATAACAATAATAACAAATAATAACAACAATCAACAAATACAAAAGGAGATTGCCCAAGTGACTATGGCACTTGGTATCGCAATCAAACTTATTGTGTCAAGATGAAATATAGCTCAATTTAAAGCTTGATGTTAGTACTTTTAGAAACGATTAAAGTTTTTATATAAATAAGCCGCAGTTCGCGACAATAAAAATAAAACAATAGTTTTATTCAACACTTCAAAAAAATACTTTATCGAGTTTAAACTAACGATGAACGTTAAGTTTTACATTTATTACATAGGTAATATTTTAATTTACAAGACAAATGTGAAAAGTAAATCGTAATAAACATTACCTATTTCAAAATAAATTACGTCGAACATTGCGTCGAACCTTAGCGTCGAACACATTCATTCAAGATTCATTTCAAATAGAAACTATGACATATTCATAGATTCGATATGACGCAGGACGCTTGCAAGAGAGATAGATATATGTGTCAAAACAAAAACTTTTACTTTTATTTCTATTTATTTGGTATAATTACGACTTAATAGTGATAAATATGATCATTATAAATACAAATAGGAATTAACAATATCACGAACACGTGACACAATTAGTATTTTACCGATTCCATACGTGGTCATACATGTTTCAAAACACAAACTTTTAATATTATTTCAATTTATCCGGTATAATTAAGACTTAATAGTGATACATATGATCATTATAAATACAAATAGGAATTAACAATATCACGAATACGTGGCACAACTCAAATTTTACCGATACCACCCGTGGTCATTCTCCTTTTTTTACCGATACCACCCGTGGTCATTCTCCTTTATCAATTAAACTACGTACATAATAATTATAATTTTTGAATGAAATGTGTGCTTTATGTTCTAACGGTACCAAACAACTGCATTTGGCACCTGCGGACAGCGTAAACTGGTTTATTCTGGTTTTGTGCGTGTTTCCACTTTCCACTATCAAGTGACGATTTATTTATTTGTTTTATTTCGTAATTATTATGGTCAAATATTAATTATGAAACAAATTATAATGGACACGATATTTTATTGTTTCACGGTAGTCGCCTTGTCGTTTGCTCAAGGACGTGAAATTGAATGATATATTTTTTTTATAAAGTCAAAACCATTTTCTTTCAAATTAAAAGTTGTTTTTATTGAAAACAAAAGTGTTGCTAGGAATAAGTATAAAATTAAATAGTAATGTTAGGATATCGAAACATTTTTGTATAGGCCAGAACGATATAGTGGAAACGCGCTCTAAGATCTGAGTAATATACACACCACTACATATGCAAAAATTTCTCCAAGCTAATTTACCTGTACATAGATAGGCAGTTTGACAGTTATTTGTACATGCAATGCATGTGCATTGTACGAAGATTGTACGTACTTATGTTTTTTTTGAGCTGCAGTTTCAATAGATAGATAGAAACCTTCTTATTCTTCAGTTTTATCTGCTATGTTCTTATTTTCGCGGATAACTGCAAGGGTTATCACGTCGCAAAATATCTTAAATATAACTAATAATTTAAAACCTTAAACTTCTAGAAAGTTGTTTCTATAAACCATCTTAACAAAACTACCAAAAACTGCATATACCTACCTATGTTTTTTTATTTCTTCATTTATTTACACGTATGTCCTGTACCTACTGTTTTTTAATCTGTGCTTACAAAATTCAAATTCTCATTACATAACATTTTAATAGATCAACAAATAACCTAAAAACGTTTAAAAATATGCCAATCACAACTGACATGTGCGATAAAGGATATGTCGTATCTACTAAATGCAATTCTCAGAAGCGGCTCGTATGTTACGATTAGATACCGTTGACAGCCGTCTCTGTGTCTTTGGGGCAACATTCGCGGATCACTGCAAGGGTTATCGTGTCGTTGTCGTTGGCGTATCGGTTACATGGCGTCGTGACGACTTTTTTTTAAGTGTTATAGACAGGTTGTTTAGGTGAAGTTGTTAGTTGTCACCGATATCAGTTACATAATGTCGAAACACGTTTTTTTGGGTTTTTGTATGTTGTGTTTAGTAAAAAAGAATCCATTTTACAATTCCAGTGTAACATTATAAAAGTTAACTAATAAAATAGTAAAGCGTCCACCAATGAGACTTTCGATTTAAATTTTGGATAAAAAATATGTTAGGTAATCATCATAACTAAGTATTTTGCAATATAAAATTTAGCTAAGTACTTACAAATATCATAGATCTATAAATGTAATAATAATAATTTTCCCTTATTAAATATTGTAAAATTTAATTAATTAAATATTATAGATCTATAAATGTAGCAAATAATTTTTCCTTCGCACCTAAATATCGCATCGTCGCCATTTAAACGATATTCAAAGAGTACGAAATTCTAATTAGAATCTAATTATTCACACTCAGACTTACATAAAGGATGTTAAGTACTATATTATTTTTTAAATGTCAAAATTTGCAATCAGTGCATACAGTCATAGATTATTAAGTTTAGATAATTAATGTTGTTCTAAAATATGTTTTTAATTTATACTAAAATGAATACCTACACATTAGTACAATGCACATAATAAAACGAACTATATAATATAGGTATCATGATGTAGATACAATTGAACGAACTTCGCAAGGCAATAAACTTTTAGTGTGATTGCAACGGACTGTCATTTATATGGCTTCGAATAATTAGTCCATTGGTCACACGAGGTTTACGACCAGTCCCTAAGATTGTATGTAATTAGTCGTTAATGTCGTTACGATCGATTCGACGGTCGGATGGTGTAAATCGATCGGATCGTTGAAAGAGGATTTAATTTAGAATTTAACGTGTTTGTGTAAATACTTTATTTGATTGGTATAATAATCTTTAGAGCTTTGGTGTTCATGTAGGTATTGTAGTACCTACATTTTAGTTTTTATTTTTATTGAAGTAGGTAGCTGGAGCCCGCGGCTTCGCTCACGTGTTACTAGGCTATAAAATAGCCTATGTAATATGTATAAAGTAGTATGCTAATTAAGGCTATAAGCTCTCTGTAGCCAATCTCATATGGACATTATCAGCTGTATTTGCTTGAAACAATATTAATATTTAATAAACAAAAATACATTCGTCTCTACAAAATTTTATGTTTAAATAGTAGTAAGATACGATAGAGATATATTATAAAACTAATACATAGGTACCTAGAATGTTAAATCGAATAGAAGCCAAAATAATTTCTTAATATCAAGTCGATACGATTATTCTTAATCGATTAATATTAATATCGATACGAAGAATGTGTGTGAAAACCCGATTTATAGTTAATGATGTCTCGATAATTAAAATGGTTGATGTTTCGCCTAGCCCGCCGCGGCCAGACTGAATATCACAGAGTAATGTTTTATAGAGAGTTCTTTAACCGATTGTAGAAGAACGTTTTTCAAATGTATGTGGCTAATTCTTTTAATTTATTGTTTGGCTTGAGTAGTTGTATTGAATTCGTCAAGTTGGGAAGATAATGACAATTAAAATAAATGTTTAAATGTCCCAAAATTATATAATATCTAGCTGTAAAGCTTTCGTACCATTGTATTTTCTTTTTTTAGTCACATACGTAGTCGGACGTTATATATTTTATGAAAATCTCTATAGAAATCTACTCTATGTAGAACATTGTATGAAGATGGCGAACTATTAAATTTTGATGGGATCTCATATGACCATATTATATGACCTATGGCACCATATGTTCTAGTGTAACTATAGCATTCTTTACTTACTAAAGCGTCCTTACTTTGCTTAGATTTAAAAGTGAAAAATATTAATTTTTAAATATGTACATATATACCAATTAATCTTTTAGTTATATCACTTATTGATTTTTTTTATAATATTGTGATCTAAGTTGAATTCATATTACTTACAATATAGAATTGTTAAATTCATTTTTCAGTTTTCACTATGGTAGGTAGTAGGTACCATAAGGCTCTAATAATAATTAAGTTTTTTTTTTATTTTACATCCTAACGTTATAACTTATAAGGTAATCGCCTAAATATTTTGCACTAGCCTGCGGTTTTACCCGCAGTGCTCCACTCCTTTTGGTCTTAGCGTGATGATATATGTATAGCCTATAGCCTTCCTCGATAACTAACACCGAAAGAGTTTTTCAAATCGGACCAGCAGTTCCTGAGATTCACAAATAAGCAAACTCTTCAGCTTTATAATATTAAGTATAGATAAATAAGACAACACATCAAAAAGCTACATCTTAACAGACTAACTTAAACTATTAGTATCTTCTATATTTTTATCCCCTTTCAAAATCTAGCCTAGTCACTAAGTATTATTTTAATCAAAACTATGTCCCTAATATAAATTGTCACAATCCCAGACCTCATTAATCACACACCATAGTGATTAGAGCCGTATTTAATCCCAAACGCTTACCCAAAGCTACCACGCCCCCTATTACAAACATCCATATTTCATGCTGAGGAAATTACTGAAACTTGCCTTAAACAAAAGGTCACTAATTTCGCTGGCTATTAGTTAATAGTTTAAACGAATTAGGTTCTAATATGTGTTGTACATATCATTATAATATGTTATAACTTTTAAGACATTCTTCGGGTAAGCTTATGTTTTTAATGGATTCGAAACGCGCTTAATTCATATAATTTATCTGTCGAAAACCGTGGTTAAACTATCCATTACCTAATAAGAAAGCTTTAAAGACCTAGTATAAAAAAATGCTATTTTTAGAACAGGTTGAAGTAGGTAGGTACCTATGTATTCAAGTTAATTTGAGCTGGAAGTAAGTTCTCAAATTATGTATGTTATACCTTAAGATAAGTTTGGTCTAGACTCTTAATTTAGTTTTCCGATTATATTATGTGATGGCCATCTAAATTCGTATTTCAATTTAATTCAAAACCTATTACACCCACTAAAACGAAGCCACATGTTCACCTTCTATCGGAAGATTAATAATACGTAAAATCATTAACATCAAGACAAGGGATCGTCGCCGGCCTTTGTAACCGAATAAAGGGAACAGGATAAAAAAAATGATAAAAGCCGATACCGGGGACCCTGCTGCGAGCTGGTACATCGCTAAACCAACATGAGACGAGCCTTTAATGCAATATGTATGATAGTATTGATTTATGTGTGCTTTGATTAACGGTATTGGAATTAGACTATTTTGTGATTTTAATACGGTTCGATCCGCGACTGATTTTGTCGCCAGACGATAATATGCAAAATGCGTTGTTATATTTCTGTTATATTCTGTATGTCGATTTTTAGTTGCTAATCTATGTTCGTAATTTTAATCTATTTCTTGAAGCAATGAGCTTTTTACAATAGTAATTATCTATTTTAATAAAGTATACCTACTATTATACATAGAATAATTCTATCAGGATTCTACCTATAGGTTTGTTACAACTTATTTGTTTTCAATGGATTTGTGTACAAACTATGTTTGTACCAATCTCTTGTAATACGTACAGAACCGTTCTTATTCCGATTCAACCCAAGTAAGCGATAGAGTAGGTACTATCAATTCCAACCACACTATTATTAATACCAACACGCACGTTCCAATAATTCACATTACCATTAACAAGGAATAATATAATAAAAATCAATAAATAAATCATCTACATTAGCATAAGAAACAGTAATAAGGGTTACATAGTGTATATTTGTTATCGGCCTCTCAAAGTCACCACCACCCGTAGATAACAAGGCATGTGGTGACAACCACTGGGAGTGAAAATGTTCTTTATAATGACCACTTTTATATTCAACATGAATGTATAAAGTTTAATTAATTGGTTGTTGACAGTCGGAGAATTATGTTGATTATAATTTTGGTTCTGTAGTAACCAAGTAATAATATCAATTATATTATTAAGGGGCATAAAGAAAGCTGTAAAACGATATTTAGTGATTAAATGGATGTAAGTTTTTCTAACTTTTTTAATCGAAGACATTCGGACGGTTTTGTATAGGTAGAATAACTCATTTTAATAGATAATAATAACGAAAAAATCGTATAATATTCTTTATTGAGATCGACTATTAAAACAATATTAATAAACAGACTGTCGTATAAAGCTAAACAAAATACCATAAATAAATTATAATCAAACTAAAATACGATACAATAACAAGCACACGTAAGTAATAATATGCCTTAGAATTATGAGCACAATTTCGCGGGGTGCACCAAGGCGCGTATCTAAGCCCCGCATGTCTCCTTGTCCATAAAAGTGGTGAAATTTATACGCGTTTGTCACGACACCGGCCAATTCGATGTCTCGATAATTCACGGCGACGACATTAATTCCGACCCGAGGGACCCCTGTAAGGCTTTTAATATGAAATTAATCAAAATATTTGTTGTTCATTTCAGCTTTTCGTCGTGTTATTTTATTTTAACGATTCTAATTACGACGTTCCACCTTTTGTTTTGTGTATCGATTATTATTACTTACGATACGCATCTACACAGCGGTCGTGATTTGAGTCTTCCATTATTTTTAATAGCGCTGTAATTTGCATCATTGTGATACGAGTCAAAAATAATAAATAATACTGTCTTTCTAATTCGTTTCTACGCCAAGATAAGGCCACGCCGACAATTGACCATTCAGATAAACCACAATTGAATTGAGCTGACGTATCAATTAAATAACACTTTTGTTAATAACGATTAATTGCTTTAAAAGCTTTTTAAGTCTTGCCGAGATAAAATAATGAATATTAATTGTGTCGTTATGTCAGTAGCGTTAGAAAGGTGTTTGTTGATAGCAAACAAATACGCAATTAAGGATCTTTATTTGATGTGTTTATTTCAACATTTTTTTACTTAGATGCTGTTGTAGTAAGTCAAAATCTTTGAACTATGAGTGAATCAATAACATTGAATACAAAACCGCACACGATTTAACGTCAACAATTATTTAATTACTAAAATTAAGTTACGTCATGATTAATAGATGGGATCTTAGGATTGAATTCAAATATAAAAGCTTCAATAACAGAAGATTGTAAACTAGCAGTATCAACAATTGGATTTGTTATTTTTGCTTTAAATCTATTAACCTGGTCCATAATATATTGTAAAAGTGCATTCGCTATTGTAATATCATTATCCATAACAAGATTACTCTCCCATTTTTCATAATACCCCGTGTCACTTATAATTACAAGTCAGCAGACCCTAAAATATGGGCGCATAGCAAAAAGTGACTTTGATTTTTGACCACTTTTGCGAGGTAGCGCCACCGCAAAATTATTTGACAAAGCGTTGGTGACATTTTGTTCATTGTTCCCTTGTTGGAGTCGATTGTCGGTATGGTCTGCCATTTTCTTTTGTCACCGACCACCAACGATGTTGGGAGCTATAATGAGATTTCTATATGGATGTATGGAGCTAATTTTAAAGTCGAGTAGTGTTCTATTGTCGCTTTTGTGCTTGAACGGATTAGCTGTTCTTGTATACATGGTAGATTGAAGCTAATGTTGCATAAGAGTAGCCTGAAACAGGTTAAGATTGGGTGGTGATAGTTCAGTTAAAACGAAAACATAACGATAAAACAAAACTCCTTCCATAATACTAAAAGGTTGACACATAAAATCTTCAATGTATTGATTGTGTTGGTAAATAGTGCTAATAGTGGGTGATAAGTACAATACGCTTAAACTTGTAATAGTAAATCATACTGAAGCTTATCTTCATAACTTGAAAAAGCTAAAAAAATTTTAAGAGAAAATAAACCTTCCAGTTACACGAATGCAATCATACTGAAGCCCTATCTTTAATTTACAAACCTCTTTGCCAAATATCAGAAATGTATATTTACAATAACATGCAACTACCAAATTAAAGTTTTCCATAATAATTTGTAACACAAAAAGTTGCATTCTCAGTTTTACGAACATCATAAGTTCTAAGGTTGTTAGTATAATCAGGGAAAAGAGTTGTTTAAACGCATTAGTATCAGTAATATCATTAGTTTATAACTAATCGAAAACGTATGGAACATTCTAGAAACGATAAAAAGCGATCCAATTTAACAGAGACATAACGACATCTGCGTAAAATTGGAGACGGCCAAATTAGTTCGATCATCGCAGACATACGGACACAATAAAACGTCTAACAATTCTACCCTCCATTGTATCCTATCCTATTAAAAAACCCGATCGTCACCTGTCGTGTCATTCGGTCCCAATAAACGCACCGCCAAAGAAATCATGAAATTAGAAAAAAAAGAACATCGCCGAAAAGTGACCCAACTTGTCCTTTACTACGTGGTCTATCCCCGAGTGTGTTAAACGATTATAAACTTTATTTTAATGGTGTTATAATCGGTTTCATTTGTAGCGTCGGTCGCCTAGTAACATTTTTTTTTGAGAAATCTGCTATAACCTTATTGAACAGGTAATAAGAGTCAGTTTTGCGTGCCAGTCATTTAAGGGACAGTTTTTTCACGACATTTTGACTGACGGATATTTACGATGTGATATTTTACTATGCCGAAATAAAACTTTGGTTGGACTTCATTAGCAGTGTTTTTGTTGGAAACGTTTCGCGTTATCGTGTAATAATAGCTTTTTGCTTGTCCCTTTACTTTGATGATACCTTCCGAATTGATGGATAGATTTTGATGATTTTTTTGTGAACATTTGTAAACTAAGTAATTGAAGTTTTAGTGTAAGTTATGACTTGTATAAATTTTGGTGTCGTCGTTTCAACTTTATCGTTTTATTAAAGCTTTTCAAAGTAACACTAATTAACAAATTAGGTTAAGTTTAAAAAAAAATATGTTTTCTATTGTACCTCATGTCACGCGTCTCGCAAATTTTTTCAAAAGTTGTAGTTTTGTGTAATTTTGTTAGCTTAGGTACTTAGGTATATAATTTTGTTACGATAACAGAGAAAAAATAAAAATGTCCTTCTTTATAAGGCATTGCTTCCAAGTTCCAATAATAGAGGACAAAAACACCACCTGAGAAAATTATAAAGACCCAAAGCTTTTCTTGCAACGCCATCTAGTTTAAATAAAACCAGAATTTTCTTTAAAACAGGTGTACCTATCATCACAAAAATAATATTATGTAGGTAGGTATGTAGATCTGTGAACTTTTTACTCTCTCATCTGCACATTGAATGATTAAATTAACGATTCTCTAATAATCATTACCAAAATAACATCAGCTCATCACATAATATGACGAGTACCTACCTACTCACATAAATATTCATAGGGCTTTATTTTCAATTCATCTTTTTTTTATTTTTCGAATAAAAATCCTTACAATTAGTTATAAATTGTTTTACTATCTACCTATATATCTCAAAAACGAAATAAATAAACATTGCTGCATAAGTAATTTACTTCAAGATTGTTTTATTCAAAAGTTTAGTAAAATAATTACCTACCTATGTATAGATAACTGCTGTTGCTGTGTAGTTGACAAAATAAAAACAACAACATTTTCCTCTTACCAAACTGTATTTCCATACAAGTATCTTAGGTATAATACGTAAGTTAAATCATTAACTAATGACATTGCAATATCAAGCGAGCTCATTGAAAAAACAAAGCTCTATAATTAGTCGTATCACGCAAATACAACGTATCCGCAGTACATCCATACTCCGCTGGTCGGTGCCGCATCCGCGCAGTTCATCCAAATCCCTAAAAAGCTCGGTGACACCTCCCACTCCCCCTCGCGCTGCACCCGTGCGCCCGTCTCGCTCGCACCCACGCGACAGCGACACAATGCGACACAAACCGAACGACCCAAACGGACCCAAACGACCGCACTATTCAAACTAAAACCACCTCTATTCCCACCCTGCTAGAGCTAACACTCTACATTGTGACACATTAGACGACATCTCCGCGCCGATTCGAAAACATCGTACGTTCGCCGCTCAAATTCGAATTCCGAACTCTATTCCCGCGCTGCAAACCACAGACTAGCGAAGCGACGACGCACGGTGTAGTAGAGACACACTTTTTAAATGTCATCAGTGTAGTCGTCTCTTTTCTGTGGAGTCCTGTCGCATCTGCCCAACTCCTTTGGCATCCTTCGGCATGTATGTACCCCCGCATCTTTTATCCCGCTCTGTAGCCAGTGTCCGGTCAACCAGACTGATAGACGGTCGTGTGTGTACAAAATAAAATTATATGTGTTCACGTACTGTGCTTTTGTGATGTACTGTGTAGTGGATTGTTTTAAGTGGTGAATATACAGGCGCATTCATGATTCAGGTTAGTTATATTTATTTTTAAACAAAATTATCCCCTTTTGTTTTCCACCTGCGTTACTGATAAGAAAACTTCGCGGTTGCAATTGTTGAAACAATTGGTTCTGATGACTGCTTCTGTAACTGTTTATTTGTTAAAAGAACGTAACTATCGTGTTGAATTTATTAACAGTAGGTACAGAAAAAATTGACTGTTAACAATTAGTTGTAAAATGAATTCTAATCATTTTGCATAGAACGGGCTGTTTTTTATGATATGTTTAATTTTATTTGTGATGGTAGGCAGGTTAAATTTTTAAACAAAACAACTAAGTAGGTACCTACTTAACTAGGCATTTTATTTACGAAAATTTTCATATTAAATTGATGATAAAACCCACAACTGGTCTTGACTTCGTTCACTTCAAAACTGTTAGGGGAGACCGGGTTTGGTTGTCTCACGGGTTGGTTGTCACAGCGGTCTTAACACAAAACTGAACTATCAAATAAGTCTGTTGAACAGCGTGGCAAGAGCGATACAGTGACAACGCTGTCCCCACTTCGCATCAGACCGCTCCGATCTGCCGTGAGGGCCTCACACGTGTTTATTGTTTTCGCACAGCAAAAGTAAATTTTTGTGCTGCTGTGTCGAACCTCGTAATTATACGTTCTTGTTTTACAGTAATAATCTTTCAGTTCATTTGATGATGATGAAATGTGTTTTATAATATCGTAGTATAGTTTTTTAGATATTCATTGATCGGAATTTATTATCAATTTTATTTTTCTAAAACGTGTTATGGGGCTCGTTGTCACAAATTTTCGGGGGCTGGTTGTCCCATACCAACCAGCCCCCTGTATGCGAGATGACTTTATTTGCGTTTTGAGGTTGTTTGTTTCAGCCGTAAATTTTCAATCAACACCGGAAAATCACCCTAACAAACCTGCTGGAAGTCCATCTATCCTTGATGACTCTATATTGACTCACGATTATTATTATTTGCTAAAATTGTGATTCTTAATATTCAGACTGAAATAAAGACCGTAGACACGGTTTCATTTGGTTAAGAGTTCTTAATTAAAAACTATTCCGTAAAATTATAAGACCAAAAAGTGACTTTCTATTTATAAATTGCCTGTTATTTAGTATGTGACTACCTACCCTAGGCATTGTGACAACCATCCCTGACCCGGGGTTATAAGTCACATTTTTCTTTAGAGTGAAAATACAAAATATTTCTACAACTGATAATATTACACAAAAATACGTTTATTTCTTTTGTAACAGAATAATTACACTATCTTTTGGTATACAAATATTATTCCTAAACAACGTATTTTGGAAGTTACATAAAAAAAGTTAAAAATGTGACTTTCATCCCCGCTCTCCCCTACTTTTAGAATAAAATCGTCCCTCATTGATCGAAAATATTTATAAGTATACCTACAATACAAGCTTTTTATAAGCTTTTGAGACGCGTGTTTCAGCTTAGATTATAAAGGGTGATTTTTTAAGAGGTATAGGATTTGATTTTCAAAAAAAACACAAAAAACTTGAAAATGTTGATGTAATCTATAATGGAATTGATAAAACGATCAATATAATTTAATGTTTGAAGATGATTTCATGCAAATGATGGCCGCGGCTCCAGTTTAGATGGCCCATTCGCAAGGCCTAATTTCGGCACACTCTCTACAACATATCGGCCGGTATATCACGAATACTTAAATGCTTCAATATTGGCTACCAGTGCGTCAATCGTTGCTGGTTTATCCCTGTAGGCATAAGAAATAGTCCAAAGGCGTTTGATCACGCGATCTAGGCGGCCAATCGACGGGCCCAAAACGTGAGATAAACTGTTCGCCGAAGGCGGCTCTCAATTGGGCTATTGTTTCGCGTGCCGTGTGGCATGTGGCACCGTCTTTTTGAAACCACGTGTGAGGCATGTCCAATTCTTCCATTTTAAGCAAAAAAAAATAAAATCGCCAATCGATGAAGTGCATCGCGCACTTCTTAACCGACTTCACACTCTCTTAACCGAGCATGCATTTTGATAGTAAAATTCAATAATTTGCAAGCGTTGTTCGTTCGTAAGTCGATTCATGGTTAAATTATAGACCAAACTGAACAAGTTTGATAAAGACACAAGACACGATTCACGCGTGATCTATCAAAAACAGTATTGCCAAAAAGAAACCAGCAAAAAAATCACCCTATATATTTTTAAGATAATTTTTCTTATTTTGCCCGAAGTTGAATCTATTTGACTGAAGGTTTTTTATCGGCTGGTAAAAATAGTTTTCAATGGTTAAAAATAATAAAAAGCTTTTTATTTATTATATTTAGTCTGTTATCAGATATATTTATGCTAATATTAGAAATCGGTACTCAGAGATGAGAGTGCTCTAAAATAAAACGAATGCTATCGGGCTATAGACAAAAAAATACTTCCAAATCCTTGAAGCCGTTGAATATTGAAGGACAAATAAACATAAACAAATACAGTTCCATAAATAAACTTTGTTTCATTCATATGAAAATAAATATTGTAAGAATTTTGAAGAGTAAACTTAAGTGTAATTTAAGCTTTTGCGAAATGTTTTGATAGTTATGAATGTCTCTCCTTATTAACTCTTATGATTTTAATACCTACATGTAAATGTAAGTTTGAATTTTATAGATATATTTATAGCTATAATAATGAATTAGACATCATGATTTTATTTTTATATTTTTTCCTATAATTATGTTAGTTATAAATAACTATTAGAACATTACGTCGTGATGTTGCCACCTTTTTCGAGCTTTTTTTTTCGGACAATCCTGGTTTAAACATGGCAAGCGGCTTGTCAATACTTACGTACCTACCTATAATCTTTATTATGTACTGTTATAATAAGAAGCTGAGGAGTTAGTTTGTAGGTATGTTTGAACGCGCTAACCTCAAGAACTATTGGACCGATTTCAACTTTCACCGTTGAATGTGTGAGCGTTGAGACTTGAGAGCTTTAAGTAGTCAGTAGGTACCACGGTGCACGGGCAAACCCGGGGCGGACCGCTAGAATTATATAAATATATCTAAATTATTTATTATAGGTAAGTAGTGTAGACATGTAGGCATTATCTATACCTATAGGCATAGGTCAATATAACAGCCAAGTACCTACTTAGGTATAACCAACTGTTAACAATGACTAATTTAATGAGATTTTGTATAATATATTCATATTACTTACACATATTATTCATACCGACTTATTAAACGGTTCTTGCTTCAAGAGTCACAGATAATATTATATACCTGAAGCTCGGTCGATAAAAATGACTATTTTTTTTAACAATCAATAAATATTTTAAATGTTCATGTTTTAAGCCTTTTATTTTGTAATCTAAGGTTTTAAGTATACCTAGACAAATTTACAATTCATGAAGATGTATCAAATATTTCCTTAAAGGTAATAAATATTCTTCTAATGTTAATCGAGTTACCTACTACCTACTAATAATATCGAATCTTTATAGATATCACAACATATAAAGCTCTAACCACTTGAACATTAAAAAAATCATTAATTAGGTACAAATAGTATCAAATAATGATACTATAGTTATTAAAAAAGTTATTTTCGGTAATTATTGTAATCAATTATTGTACAGTACGTCCCTATTTACATATGTATGCTGAAATCTTTAAAACTACGCAACGGATTTTGATGCGGTTTTTTTAATAAATAAAATGATTCAAGAGGAAGGTTTTATTATATTAATTATTAGGTTTTAGACAAAGTGGGCGAAGCCGCGGGCGGAAAGCTAGTTATTGTAATAAAAAAGCGCTTTAGAGCTTTTTGTTTGAACGCGTTTATCTCAGGAACTGTTGAACCGATTTCAAAAATTCTTTTACTGTTTTATATATAGGAGTGATACCTGAGTGCTACAGGCTATATAATTTTACCATGAAAAACACATAAGTATCGGTAGGTATAAAACCAAGCCATCGCTTTAGTTATCTTCAAGAGTTTCAGTATAAAATACTGTAAGTACAAAGAAATAACTACAAGTTGCTTTAATAATTAATTAAAAACAAAAACAAAAACACATAAAATCACAAAGGAAAGAAATAATTAATACCATTCAATTGGTATATTTTTTCAGCGCAGTCTATTTAAAGAAATCGTAAGATCGATCCGGTCTCCGGTGTAACTTGAAATAAAACAGAGACGTTTCGAGTGAAATATAAACAAAACTGATCTATCGACAATCGAGTTATTTTCGACGTTAGATGACCTCTTCTACTGCGGACGTAGAGATCAAAATTGAAATTCTTGTAATAACAATATAAATGTATAGATTTTTTTACATAATAGACTTCTGAATGTCATTGATTCAATTTAAAAATTATCTTTGTCTTGTAGGTATTTTAGAGACTACAAAGCTATTGAAGTATTAGGTAGGTACAAGACTAGTAATAGTGATATAGTAAAGATATTGGCTCTACAAATAATTTTGCATAGGTAATAGTCTTCTGAATGTCATTGATTCAACTTTCAAAGAATCTTTGTTTTGGTATTTTAAAGACATTAAAACAATTGAAGTTCGTAGGTAGGTACTAGACTAGTCGAAGACTAGAATGAACATTATAGGTATCTACTTTAGGTTTCAGAGTTTAGACTAAGGCATTTATTCGAACTAAGCCACAGGCGAAAAGCTAGTTTATAATAATTAATCAGTAAAGAATATGGATAAATTAAATGTATGGTCTTTCTAATTTATATATTATGTACCTAGTATAAGACATTAAAATTAATACTTTTAGAATAAGTCCTAAATAAATACCTAATAATAATTATGTCATAGGTACCTACCATATAATAATTGATTCTATTCATCACTAGCATTACCGCCCGCGGCTTCGCCCGCTTTGTCTAAAACCTAATAAATTATATACTAAAACCTTAATCTTGAATCACTCTATCTATTAAAAAAACCGCATCAAAATCCGTTGCGTAGTTTTAAAGATTTAAGCATACAAAGGGACATAGGGACAGAGAAAACGACTTTGTTTTATACTAGGTATGTAGTGATGATAACCTACCTGTAAATATTAGAAAGAAAAATTCACGAAAATTCAGATGTTTACTAGCATAGTAGAATATCCATAAAAAAGCAGCCTAGGTATTTTGTAGGCGTTGTAACTTGTGCCTGAGGGCAGATACTTAATAAAGTACCATTTTACCTATAGCAAAACTATTTAGTAATCTGTGGTTATAGGTCGAATATAAGATGATTCCACAAAGACCATAATGAAATAAATAGTATACTTTAATTAATGAAAGTAAAGAGAAAATAATGTCGCTTGAAAATTATTTTAAAACTAGCTGAATAGCTAGCTGAATAGCCATTTAAAACTAGCTGAATAGCCATTGCCATGGTTAAATTGATTGATTTAATTTTAAAAGATGAAAGAATTTTAAAAGAGGACACAGGCTGTGTCTTAAATAGTGTAGGTTGCTATAACTAGTGAATGAATTTCTTCAGTCTATCCACTTCAAACAGAAGGAAAATCGGTGCAGTAGTTTATTTATTTATTTATTTATTTTAATTCTTTATTTAACACACACATAGGTACAGAAGATAAGAGGAAGAAAAGAGAAAAACATATAAGATAGGTACACAATATGTTAAATAGGCGGCCTTATCGCTTTCAAGCGATCTCTTCCAGGCAACCTTTGGATAGGATTAGATTTAAGCAATATAATGAGATAGGTGGTGTTTAAGTTAAATAAAATTAAAAAGACAACAGACAAAAAAAAATGATATAGGTAGAAATAATGACAGAAAAAAAAAATATAAAATAAAATAAATAAAAATAAATATAATTTAATATGATATACATATGTAATATATAATAATACGAAAATAATGACTATATAATACACATACATACATTCATACATACATACATACATATACATGCAAATATATAAATAAATATACATATAGATATATAAATATATACGTCAAATATTACAGCTGATTAAAGAAATGGTCAAATATTTGTTTTTTAAATATGTTTAGTGATTGAGCGCGTCTTAGGCCCCGTTTCCACCTGCAAGTAAACTTCTGCAAGAACTGTCCGACAGTCTGTCTGACAGCAACTTGCAAGTCTAATTCC
>CAJQZM010014811.1:8563-24219 GCA_907164665.1 Colias nastes
CCTCTAAAAAATGCAACCCCAAATGTAACTTTTCAATGGACCATGTAGCAATGTTGGAATGGTTGCTATGTCGGTTCCAATATGGTTGGCACCAACCAAATCGGAGCGTCTGTATATGCTTTTATTCAATGTATAAAACAAAGCCCGTTCCGAAAAACTTTTTGCCCAAAGCGATATTTGGAAGAATTGAAATGATACAAAGATTCAGGAAAGGACAATATTATATTCAATTACGAACAACAAACATAATTTTCTCAAAGAAACAAACGAAGGAATGAAACTGTCTTATACATTTGTAAACATACATTTAACATTTTGGGATTACGACGATTTTGTTTCAAAGATTTAAATTAACAAAGGAACTTTTGTTACAAGAAAATTACAGAGTAATTCGTATCAATCAAAGAAGGTCAAAATTAAATTCCATTAGGCAATTTTATTCGGAACTACTTACTTGATTAAAGGTGCTTCGGTGTTTAAATAGATTAGGAGTTAGTTAACGTTTCTTTATTAATTTATTAAATATTCAAACTGAAATTTTGTCGGATCAGCGGAGTTTATGATGATAATGGCTTTCATAAATCCCATCGTAAGTCTACATAAACGTTATAATACCGAAAACAGGCGAAGGAAAAGATAATGAAAGTTAATATTAATTATATTTCATCTATTTACTTCTATATTTTAGCCACCTTAGTCACTGTATATAATATTATATTTTAAACGAACATGAACAATTTTATAATGATTATATTTTTAAACTCTGATGTGTATTTGTTACCTAAACATTTGTTTCGATACCTAAATTTATCACACAGATACATAATTTAAACCCAAAAGGTAGTATTTAATCTATTTTTATTAGAAGCTCCCTAAAATTACCTGCGCGTTCACAAAAAAAATCTACCCATCGTATTTATATACAGTTTTGAAGCATAGGCTCTTGGACCTTAATGCGATTAGAGTTCCTTCGCATGTCAGCCACAGTGACGGGAACATCAAAGAATCGGAAGGCGGAATGCGAGATTTTATGTAAAAGTTTTGATGGTTTCGATCGACGAAACGAGTTCTTTCGTTACACGCGTTTTCGTGATTATATTATGTTGTTTGATTAGCGATTTTGTTAAATTTTTGGTTGGTTAATGCGTAATAGCATTGAGAGATCCTGTGTTTTTGATCTTGTATTATAATATAAATTCTCAACGTTTTATTTTGCCGTAAAATTAAGTTTGAACAAAAATTGTCCCAAATGAATGTTATGTACATAGCAAAATCACAAAAATTAATCACTTATGGCATTTCTAAAGTTTGATAAAATTTCCAAATCTCATTATTTCATACGTAAAAAAAAACATTGTCGAATAAAATTTATCTTAAACCACTCACTAAATAAGTACATTAATAATATTTATTTACTCAAATCTGAATCCAAAAACCAACTAAACAGCTAATTAATCTCAAAAATAAAATTAAATAACTAATCATTAAAAAATTACACCTTCTAAATAATCAATTTCCTTAACAATTATTACTTACCAAAAATCACCAGAACCCACAATTTTTGCACAAACACACAGCACAAAACACAACCACCAACACTAAAACATTAAACAAGTAAGGACAAGCTTCGGACAATTACACATAATTGTATTGACCTAAGCTAACCCGGCTAATTCGGTCGTATGCACCCGCCTTATTGATAATTCTGGATTAGTTTATTAGCATTGTTTCGGGATGTGTAAGGAAGCGGTTATTGGCATCTGTTTGGATTACTGAATTAGCAAGAAAAGTAATACGTACCTATAGTTGTTTTCGTATAAATTTATTTTGTAATCGTATTTATCTCTAGTGTCATATAGTTTGGTATGGATTACGTATACGTATAATAATTTCTTAAAGGGTATAACTCTTGTGGTGTAATATATTTTATATTTAATTACGATGTTTTGTGAAGGGTATGAGTAATTTTGTTATGTTTTAAGGGGCGATTTTTCAATCCATGGTCAAAACTTATCCGCCCAATAAAGTATTACACGATAATATTAAAATGTCACCCGTAAACTGTCAAAGACGGGCAAAGAATACATTTTTGAAATGGTAGTTTAATACGTTATTCGACGAATAAGTATTAACCAAGGATGGAAAAATCAGCCTTATAAGTAGAGTCTTATATGGAGTCAAATAAATGTCATGTATTTTATACCTTGTTAGTTATTATGGTGTTTTGTAAAAGGAACTTTAATAGTAAGTTTGAAATGTATAAAATGTAGAGTCGAATAAAGAGTTGAATAAATACAGCTTTTTTAAGAACAGAAAAGACACGAGAAGACCATAAATTTACCTAAATAATCTTTGCAAAACCTGTAATAAACAAAATATATCCAACAACTTAATGTTTCAAACTTTCTTATGTGTAAGTGCGTTTTCTTACTGAATTGAAAAAGTTTCGTTGTCAACATATTTGTAGTTTGTGTAACAATTTTAATATTTACAATAAATTTTACATTTAACATGTTGTTACAATGTTCATAATTAAGTGGTTAGTAGTGATTTTGTTTATGATAAGCATTGAACATTACGCATGCAAATTTGTATTGCCAATACTATTTTATCCTTAATTTATTATTGTAAGCTGTATGTTGTTCTGTTATTTATTGGAAAACGATTATATGGGTTTATTTTATTATTTCCAAATTTATTTTTTTCATTTTTAGCTATCTTGCGATAAAGTAATTGGTATCAATATGTATTAAATTAAGTAATTTTTCCCCTTTTCATTATAGAAACATCTTTTTGAACGACTGAAAACCCCCTTAATTTTAAAACTCAAGCAATTTATTTTTAATTAAGACAAGACAACGAAAACTACCATCCGTAATTCTATTTACATAAAAATATATTTAAATGGCGCAACACTATTTCATTTAGCATCTCTTCTAGAAGGAGTCTCAACTCTTAATGGTTGTAGGAGCGTAATTAGAAAACTCCTCAAAGTTTGAATCTTGGCTTTTCTCTGAAGCTAGTTTCCTTGAATTAGTATGCTAAGAACAGTTGGCAGCTCCCACTGGATAATAGAATTTACACTATAACTGTTAATAGTATGAATTATTACTTGGTTTCATCCGCTTTGTATGTTTGTCGTAAACTTATGATACAGAATGATACTATTGCAAATTTGACGAATTGGTGTCTTTATTCAGTACTGATTTAAGGCAGAAATACAATAAGTAAAATAAATACACGTTGCTATGGTATAATTAGATTTAAACTTCGGACGAAACGTTTGTGTTTTTCGCGCACACTATTTATTAATTATAATTAACATTAAAAAAAAAGACGTGTGGCACTCGGGGACTACCGCGGTAAAGCTATTGCATAGTGCATGCCTTCAAGCCACACCTCCGAGCCCGTCGGAGTGGGGAGCGTGAGGTTTTTTCGTTACGGAATTTCTCGATTCAGTCCCCGCGCTCAAGGCCCGCGATAGAAGCTATGCAATAGCTTAAAAATGTTTAACTATAAGAAAATAAGCTTTATGTAAGCTTTTTCGTATGTAGGAAATACACTAGGCATATTAAAATATAAATACAAATAATTAATTGATAAAAAATTGTATTACAATGAAAGTAAATATGAATGAATATTACAACGATACATGCATAACGCTATTCAGCAAACCACACGCGTGTACATAACCACAATATAAAGAGCGTATAACTATCGTGTAAACTATTTAACTACTATCGTAACTATGACAACCGTTCTATATTATTATTGTAACTATAATAGTCTTGTACGATTGCTCACGGTAGCTTCCACGGTCAATGGAGCGGCCATCCCCAGATACAAGTTGCTAACTAATTTACATACATATACCGTATCTCTTACGTTTAGCAGATTGTCGGGTTCTTGATTTTATACTGTGTACTTAGTATAATGTTCTTGAGAACAGTGATATTACACTTTGCTATAGTTGTAAAAGTTTCGAATATTTTGTCTGAATGAGAAGAAACACTTAGGATTTTCTTAGCAGCAGTAAAACATAAAACAGAAAGTATTATAGGCTTTTACAATATTGTGACTATTGCCATTCAAAATTAATTTTAAAATAATTTTTCATAGCCATTTGATATGAAACATACTGTATTCTTCGAAGTTGCTCAAATGCGACATTCCGTATCTGTGTTTAAAAAATATTCATGAATCCTTGTTACAATTTACACGAATAAAATACATTTAAGTTCAAGTTGGCGTCTATGAATTTAATTAATAAGTAATAATTTAAAACTACTAGGCAGTGTATTAAGAGGAAACACAATCAACGCGTTAACATCATCATTTATTCCATTTAATTTTCTATTCAATATAATGTTGTCACTAAATTACCACGAAATTCAATTACTAAAATGTAATGCAAATTACAATGTTGACACATCCAACCTCGTCTCGGATGGTGCAAGTATAAGCACTTTCAACTTGAATAATGAAATCGAGTTTCCTCTAAATAACTCGACAATCAACTCTCCAGGGCATTGTGATGGTCTGAATATTTCATTTTGCACTAGTTTTTGCGTCCTTCTTGGTTTTACAAGTCTTTTTGGAAGTTGTGGTAGGTTTGTTAATATTTTTTATGTTTTAATAGTGGATATAAATTTTTGTGGTATTTATATAAATATTAAAATGGAACAGTGTGTTTGTATTTTACGTTTGTCATGCCAAAATGGCTGAAATATATATGAACTTTAATAATGTTATACAGTAGCTACTATTTCGTACATAGGATGGACATTTATTAAAATCATACCCTGACGAGATAATGAAGAAAATATTATGTGCCTCTATCTATATTCGTTAGATTAATACAATTAAAGAGAACATTTGGATGTATTTAGCTAGCAAATAATAATCTATTTTATTTCTGGTTGATAGCGGTCCAGTGCTTTTAAAAGTTATTTGTGAATTATTATTTTAAGGAAATATAGAGCTACTCGTCTACTATAAGAAAACTACAAAATTAGAATTATAATATGGAATGTCAAATATTCTTGCGGATAGCAAGAAGGTAATAAATTATTATATTACGAAACAAATGTGAAAGAAAATAAATCGAAGGAATCGAGGAAAATTGGTCGATCCCCCAATATTCCCTCCGAAACATGCCCGTTCAAACGAAACAATTGATCCTGATTATTTAATACCATATTCGCAAACCCAACTTGTTTTCATATTCTTAAAAGCAGCTTTCAACTGTATAACATCAAATTAAAAGGGAACTTTAAAAGCACTTAATACTGATTTATCTGAAGTGTAGTTAAACTATTGGCAAAGTTTGAGAAACACCTTCGTTGTTTTCCCTTCTCCGCTTGCATTGAGACCTATTGTTCTCATATAGCGAACGTTTTTCGCTACAATTTTTAAAAATGAACTTTATCTACATTGCAAAGAGTTGAGTTTTGTTTGACTTTATTTATTACCAATGGTCATTAAGAGCTGTCTTTTGTATTGTGTGATATTCATACCTTACATTATTTTCTTGCAACCAATAGATCTATTTCCGTACAATACCAATTAGCTATTATTATTTGAATCTACAGGTATTTTCATTGAGAATATTTTTCTTATAAAAATATTTTTTAATCGCGTTTAAGTGTTGTAATATTTCTGGTAACTATTTTTAATTCATACCTGAATTACTACGGAACTATGAAAAATATAGCTGCAGGCGGAAAGTGGCTTAATATAATTTGAGTTTGGGCGTTGGTGTGTTTTGAATATACTGAATTTAAACACTTTATCCTTTATAAATTATGATCAATACAATCTCATAAAATAAAACTCGTTCGATATTTCCTTTGGAAGAGTTTTTGAGTCGTCATAATATTATATGTATTTAAGAAACGATGTTAAAGCCACCAGTCAAATCAATTAAATCAAAAAATTCTTATTAAGATAAAAAACAAACATGTTTTACAACGAATATTCTAAGCATTTCAAAGTTATTAAACCATTAATATTTACCTGTAATGTACTAAATTACAGCAGCACTTTCCTCTAAGCAATTAAGAATATTAAAACTGAAACCATAACACTGTTGGACAAACGTAAGGTACATTAAAACATTATGCATATGAGTGTGCAGTATGGGACATAATTTAACTAGTTTCAACGCGAGTTAATGAGAAATGCTATTTAAATTATTTGTGGGTTTGTTAGACGCAGTCTTACAAATTATTAAGCACGTAACATGCATTTTCACACAGTTAGTACGAATAGTTGTTATCAATCTTATCCCAGTGGAGTGAATGTTATTATAACATTTATTACGGTAATACGCTTTTAGTTTTACTTTGGCCTTTTTTGTTTATAAAATAAAGTAATGAATATTGTTCTTTCTAATGTTTCATTGTAGGTGATTGTAGGATACAATAAAAGTGCATGTTAATATAATATTTTGTCTGGTTTATTTCTGTTCGTTTCTTTAAACTAAAGGCTGTATCGGCGCCTGAATTCTTAGCCTATTTCGTCCTATTCTTTATTGTTATCTTCAATCATTTGTCCTGATTTTTTAATATGCAAGACGTTTTTATTTTGCACTATTGCCTTTTTCAAAGTCTCAATGGCGGTGATTCCTTCACTCGAAGATATTATATTATTTATTACTATGTTATTTTATAAAAATCTATAAGCATAGGTA
The DNA here is from genome assembly GCA_907164665.1 of Colias nastes. Lineage (NCBI taxonomy): Eukaryota > Metazoa > Arthropoda > Insecta > Lepidoptera > Pieridae > Colias > Colias nastes. The sequence goes on from CAJQZM010014811.1 coordinate 15,255, forward strand.
CACACGAGGTTCTCGTAGGATCCTATCAAGTAAAATGTACGACAAATGGAACCGCTTGTAACCAACATACTCCGATGATTACTGTATTTGAAATTCAAACTACAATTTAAATTCTCCCTTCAGATTTCATATAAGATACCTGCGTATGCTTAGCCTGAAATAGCAACTGTCTTCGTGTAATAGAAACTGAATTTATTAAAGCAATGCACGGTGAAGTTTGCGTATTACCTCAGACAAGTGATTTAATGCTATCTTGATTTCGTGTAATTGTAAACGCGAGTGTAAAGGTAATGTTACTTGGAAATTGGAATTATGCATACGTAATCTGTTAAGTAAATGGTGATGTTTTATGACAGGGAAATGTAGTTGGTTTTTAGCTATTGTCTGTGATTCAATTAATTAATTATTTAGCCACTTTAGTATTTTCATAGTCTGTTATTTATCGTCATCCTTTAGTTAGAAAATTTTCTGATTTGGTTTATGGTGATAATAATTAGGTAACGTCTTACTGCATTTTATAATTTAAGTATTTCTTTTCATTCGATATATTTTAATCTATTGTGAACGCACGCTCACATTTTAATCATAACATCAAGCCCATTTTAAGGCGGTTATCAATTCCATATTCTGTAATATAAATAAATTCGTAAATTTCCGTCAAAATTAGTGTAAAAAATAATCAATCCCGATACTAATTACTAGAGTCATTAATTGTACCCTATAAATTAAAAAAGAGCGCGTATGGTACCAGAAGTACTACGTATCTGAAGTGAAACTTCTTTGGCAAGAATCAAAGATACCAAATCGTCGCCATACTCCATGACGTGATAGTATTGCACTGACGCGACCTTGAAATTTTACTATCAACGCGCCTAAAGAAGATTCGCTTCAAAAATATTGATATCCTTGATTATATTCTACCAATCACAAAACTAAAAGAAAAGAAGTATTTCAAGTATTTAATCATCATAGAAACAGCAGGTGAAACGTCTCAGTTGAGATCAATTGAGCGGTTAAAAGCACTTGACACTGTAATTGGTGTTAAGTAACAGATCAGAGGTCGAATTAATTGGACGACAGATGTCCGCCGTTCCTAGATTTGTATGGATTTAACGGTTGATCTACTGAAGATAAAGCATTGCATGGCTTGTTTGTTCATGGCATGGTAGTTATTAAGTTCACTGTATAATTCTCTAGAATAATAACATAAAAGTGAGAGAGTGAGAGAGTATTTTTTGTTTTCTTGCTGTTAATTATTCTTTTTTCTGTTCTCGTCCCGCCAATAGTGATCATTTTGCTTGTTTACCTTTTACCGTGGTTGCCTGGAAGAGATCACTATTAAGTGATAAGGCCGGCAAAATAGTTGTACTCTGTTCTATCTGTAAGTAGTTCTAAGGTTTCCTATCTGTACAACTATTAAAGAGTGAAATAAATAAATAAGAGTGGCTGCACCTTAATGCAATATTAATCAATTATGAATCATGTTTTTGGAGGATAAACTTAATATAGTTAAGTAATTTTGATCGGTTTTATAGAAGGTTTATTGTGACTTGTGATTGAAAATAAAGACATTGTATCTAAGAATATAATAGCTTCAATAATGATATCTACGACTAAAGAAAGTTTTAACTGATAATCGTTTTAAGAAGAAGTATCAACATCGCATTCTTCTCTATTATTAAAATACATGTATATACATGTATAATATGTATTACAGTAGGTGTTAGTTATGATTCATTCAACACGTATTTACACATGTTTTTCATATACTAGTTCTTAGAGCATTACTCTGTATAATGCAATACAATCGAATTAACAATTCCAATTTGCCTCACAAATGAATCCAGTGCTTGTTTAACGAAGGTAAAGCGGCTAATTGCTTAACTTTCCTAATTAAAATTAACTTGGAGTTGTAAACGTGAACGTCTGAAAGGTGCACTGCGAATAGTTTAAGTATTGACGAATCTTCCTCTCTTTTGTTTTGAGTGCATTTAATCCTCTTAACATCAAATATATTAAATCATATCCTATCCTACTAATATTGTAAAGGCGAAAGTTTGTGAGGATGGATGTATGTGTATGTATGTATGTTTGTTACTCTTTCACGCAAATACTACTTAACCGATTACAATGAAATTTATCACACATATAGTGGGTAACATGGATTAATACATAGGATAGGTTTTATCCCGCAAATTCCACGGGAACGCGAACTATGCTGGTTTTTCTTTGAACACGCGGGCGAAGCCGCTGGTGGAAAGCTAGTCATGATATATTTTGTGTAGTTGTCTATTCTTAAGATCTAATGGTATTGCTTTAAATATAACTGTTAAATTCTATTCTATTTGAATACTAGTTCAAGTATAAATAGTATCAAATATGCAGATGTTTGTCTGGACTTAAGGTCAAATGTTATTGAACGAATCTATGAATCCTACTTTTAAATATAGTATGCTATTTTTAGAAAAGCTTGTTCTTTAGTTCTCAATATGTTATTGCTATAAATAGTACAATTAAATATCTAATGTAATTAATGTAAAAGTCTATTCTTAAATCGATTAGGTACCTAGTTGTTTCTAAGCATCATTTATGAAGTAGGTACTATTTACTTTGTGATTTTGTCTGTTTTTAAATCAAATACTATTGCTTTAAAATATAGCACCAAAAATTTTTAATTTATACATATATTTTTTTTGTCTCGCCATCTTAGGGTATTGTCCTCTGGAATGTAGTCAATTTTAATGCATTTAAAATACAATTACTAAATTTACATTATAAAATATGCCCATGATTAAAATACTAAAATTAACAAACAGTGAAATTAGATAGCACTATTAAGTATGTGATACTATGAGATTAATTGCTATAGGACATTGTAGTGACCATTGCAGGAAGTCTGGTTAGAATCCCGATGGAGTCAATTAAGTGTCGGTCTGACACAAAGGCCTAGTTCGAAAATTAATTAGCTAAATACTAATGCTTTATGATGTAAAATGGAGCTACATCTGCCATCAAACTGTTTTACAGTTTGGCAGAGTACTATGTGTTGTTTGTATGTGATTTTTTGTTCTGAAATGAAAAAAAAAAATAACAAAAAAATATGGGTAGTAAGATGTGACAGATTATCATAAAATTTTTGCTAAGTATTTAATTGTATCGAAGTTCTTTCAAAATAGAATACAACTTTTTTATTTCGAATTTTTGTTTATAATATTGTATTGATGTTTCTTTCAATAGAGACATTTTTAATAACTTGTTGGATGGTTCAATTACAATAAATATGAGCATATATTATAAAACATGTGATCATCTTAACAGGATAGAACTTACCGGTAGGTATTGACAATATTTAATTTATATTTTGTTCCAGTATCAATATGTTAATTTTATGAATATTGTAGTCAATAATTTGAGACAGTATTTAACAAATCCAGTGAACATTCAAAATATTTCTAGATTAAATTTAATAATTTATAATAACAATTTTCATTATTAAATAATAGGTACCTATTAATTTCATTCATTTTCCCAAAACTCATTGAATTAAAACTAATCTATAAACGAATTGGTTTCTATATTATTTGCTAGGTTTAAGCCAATGCTTAGCGCAGCTTTTAGTTTGAATTATTAAAATTTTCTATTCAACTGCAGCGATATTTGAAAACATCGTCCCAATTCAAATCCACATAAGTACCTTTTTTGTGTACCTAATAAATATGTTTTGTACTTTATAAAGTGTGTGAAGTCCCATGTCCCCTAGTGGGGTAATTGGCAGATGCATTATACATCTGTTTCACTGATCGATTTTCTTTAGGGACAAGTAGGTGATCAGCCTTCTGTGTCCTGCCAGACCGAGACATTTTTTTTCTTCGTCTCCACCGGGAATCGAACCCAGGACCCCTCGGTGTTACGCTCACGCGTCAACCACTGTACCAAGGAGGCGGTCTTTGTACTTTATAAGTACATAATAAATATGTATTAACACTGGAAAGTCTCTGTACTAGACATTCTCTACCTTATCTATTGTCAATAAAAATAGATAACAAAGCCAAGAATCAGTATTGCATTTGGAGCGCAAGGAAACAATGTACACTTCATGAAATTCTTCCGTTTCTATGCGGTCGGGCTGCATTCTTGCACACGAGTTGGTTTATATAAAACCTACATGTACAATTTTATGTGTTTTTGTAAGAAAATTTTGTTCACACCTCTTCATATTATAGCTTTATATACATTGGTAGTTTTTTTTGTAAGAAAAATCGAAATAAAAGTGCAACTAGTGAAGTGTGTGTTTCTTTAAAAAATCTTAACTAAAAATGCAGTTCCATCAAGCGATAAAAATACAAAGTATAAATTATACATATTATTAATATTTAATACCTTCACCTCTCAATAGCCACAGAATATATTTCTTACAAAACTTCGAAAAATATTATAGGTAAGTGTGTCATTATTATAATAGTGTATGTATTCTAGAAAAAAAAACAATTTAGTTTTTTTCTTAAGAATTTTATAATGCAAAAAATACCGTTCAAAATTGTACAACGCTTAAATTCAAAGAGTCAAACATATCATTAAAATACACCAACATTTTTATGCTTTCAACTGAATAATAAAAGAAATATTCCGACCATATTAGACGTTGACAATACATCTAATTACAGAAGATAAAGGGTCACACCAATTAAGAATATACAATGGATTCCGTGAACATTTAATTGTCAGTGTGTTTATTAATTAAACGGATATTAAACATCCGGCTGCGAATTCTCAGCCATTTCATTAATTATACAGAAAAGAATTTATTTGCGGAGCTAAATATCAATAGAGCTTAAAGAATTTTGATATGATGTATGATTTATGTACCTACACAATATGGCCGCAACAAAAACATGAATTTGGAAGCCCGAGTTAGAAATGTTTGCAAAAATTATGTTAATCGACTTTCTGATTAACTGCAAACGAATTTGTGTTTTAAATTAAATGGTTTAATTGATTTAATTGAAATTTTTATATTATAATTAAAGTGTATTGTTATCGAAAATGCAAATTTCTCAATATTTAGGATCCCATGATCAATTTCAAAGGGGAATATTTTTTTCCAAAGTCCCAATGACGATGTTAGTGATTGGTCATTTACATATAATATTACATAACATAACCACATATTTAAACTATACTATAGATTTTGATGTTAACCATCATACAAAATAGGTATAATTTTTCAAATAATTCGCCATCGCAGTCTCTTACCAGCTTTTACATAAAAAATAAATAAAATGAACAGTCGCATCCCGCTCACAAATTAGTCATTTTAATCACCAAGAACCGTCTGCGGTAATAAAGTTACTTCGCTGTAAACAATTTGTGAATTAAATTTAGATCCTCCTGAGCACACGTAAATGTGTGGTTTTCATGTGGTTTTGCTATGAATAATAAAATGGGTAATTAGAAACTAATTAAATATGGAATCAGAGTTCTGCGTAATTGTTTTTTCATTACGATCTCGCGTTCGAGCTTGAACATAATTTGAAAATCAATGTCGTAGCAGATAGAATTCAAAGTAGCAGTATGGTGTATCTTTTTGTTAAGGCCTGTTAAATCAAGATATTGCACAAAAGCTCTAGGTAGAGTTTCAAATATGAAGGAATTTCACACAATAAATGTATTTTAGTATCTAGTACAGGTAGATAATACCAAATTTTGCAATGTCACCGAATTTACATAATATGTGGAAAATTTCAGCTAAACTGAACAGCAGAAAGTGGGTCGAATTCAACGTGTAAGATTTGATTATACGCAGACAGACACTGGGTGAAACTGAATAATGCTTGGCTTGTTAAAATGTTTCAATTGTATTATTTAGGAGATTTGAAATACTATTTTCATGGTTTTTTATGTAACAACACTTACTATAGATTTACACGAAAAATAAAGCCCATTGGAAACGTAAATTGTAAACGTAATTTTTGTTTAATACGATAAGCTTAAACAGTTAACGGTTTTTGAAGTGAAACTTCTTTAGGCGCGTTGAGAGTAAAATTTCATAGTCACGCAAGGCAATACCGTGACTTCATGGAGTAAGGCGACGATATTGGTGTCTTTGAATCTTGCCAAAGAAGTTTCACTTCTGACACGTGTGCTCGGCACACACGCTTTTCTTCGTTATAATGCAGTTGTTTTTATTAGAATCTAGAAAAATATGAAAATAAACAGAATGAAAATGTTAGTCTAGTCTTTATTTAGTGGCTAGATTTGACCTAGACCTAAATCCAGTAGTTGGACTATTTATCTTTAGCTACTAGGTTAAGGCGTATTGTTCATACAATACCATTTGATTCAATTAAAACTAATAAATACTATGAATAAATCTATTTATGATCAAACTATACAATCAAAACGTCAAAAGAGTCAATTGCCAGATTTTTATCAAGTATGAATAAATTTCATGTTTTAGATAAAAAAATCAAAAAAATCCTTACAAAGCCACAGATAATCGCGGTTTAAATGAATGGTTTCGCAAAATAAAACAGAATATCAAAAATGGATGTCGAAATCTTTCCTTTAATCTCCCGATTCAAGTGGGATCCGGAAGAGTATACAATCGACATTTTCCGATACTTTGTTTCTAGTATATTTATGTCCCTTGTTAGTGATGAATATAATTAATTTCTATGTATTTTTAGGTTAGGTTTAATTGGCAACTAGATTGTCTATCTAAGACCGTGTTGACTCTTATAAATCTTTATTCATAATAATTTTTGAAGTGAAACTTCTTCATCGGGGTTGGAAAAAAATTTAGTGTAACATTTTTTCGTTACGCGTGTCATTTTTCCGTTACGCGCCATCTTTTTCTTATCCCTACCACGCGTGATTCGACGTATTTCTGTAAAGTTGCATATAGTAATTTTTTTTTGAAAAATAAGGTCATAAAGAAGTTTCACTTCTTACGTGTGTACACTAGTACACGCACACATTTTTTTTTATTTAAAAAAACTATAACAAATTTGCGTTATAATAACGTACATCTGATTTATGTTATATCGTAGTACGTAAAAGTATGTACTTACTGGAATATGATTCACTTCAAAAATCTTCTTATAATTATTATTAATTCATGTTAAAAAATATATTTCTTAAAGTCTGCAGTAGTAAATCATGATATCTCTTTAGATACTTCTCATAAGGTATGAAATAGGTTACTGACAAGGTGAGAACTTAATTTTAGAAATTAACACTTAATACATAATGATAATATAGCTGAATATTTTTACTCTGTGGTCATGAATTCATTTAATGTCAGCATGTCTCCCCTTCCATAAACGCGACAATAAATAAGTGACTCATTACTCAGAGTGGTTACAGACGGAATACACATATACATTCTATATTATGCAGATTTTTTTACAGGCAACTCTAAATGATTCACATCGAAAACATCGTGAGGAAAGTTGCCATACTTATTCTTGATCACCAAGTTGTCTGGAAGAGATCACTGCCTTAGCTGTACGACTGCCAGTTGAGCTCTTCTGTGTTAGTCTTGATTTGTATCTATTGCATTGTAAAGTATTTTTTTGTTTTGTTTTAGGAAACCAGCACGTTCAAGAACCGACATTCCAAAAAACGGTGTTCGACGAGATATTAAATCTGCCAACACGCACTTGCCCATAATCCGATTTGTCTTCTGAACCTACAGAGGAAGGCTAAAAGCAAGGAAAGCATTAAGATTTAAGATAATACACTTTTGATAAGAATAAAAATCGCTAAAAATAGTAGAATTCTGCTGCTATGCTATGCTACTGTAATAATATATTATAGTTATATACTGTAATGTGATAAAGAGTATTGCTTCCTAAGCCAAGCTTTAGTTTGCTCAAATTATCTTTGCAACGAAATACCAAAGAGCTACATTACCCCATCCATAACATCTTGTATTTATGACGTAGCTGTATCCCATTTGGAAAATTACATGTCGCATATTCCGTCAATACATACAAAGGAATTGCACCTCAGTGAGTTCACTGAGCTAGGAAACTAGGAAGGGGATTTGTGAATGCAGCGTAGAATATTGTTGTCTAATAAATTAAAAACATGCATTTTTTATATCGTGACGGTGGATGGCATGCTTTGTAAATTGGGTCAGTGGCACACGTGCGTCTTATGTGCGCAAAGTTTCGTGTGATGGATCTGAAGATTTATTTATCTCGGATATTGAACTTTACTATGTGCGTTCAGTACGGGTTGAGAAGGCTCTCCTGAAAGTAAAAAATATTGTAAGCTGTGGACTCTACATTTCTATATAATTATAACCACGTTCAATGTATTATTTAAGTATTGTAATTTACTTATCTACTCATGTTTTTGTAATGATAGCATTACTATAAATATTCAATTATACATACACCTATAAAATAGGCTGTATTTCTTATCAGTTTTATACCAGGTTAACTATATAAGTATTTATTTAAATTATATTATTATATGTATGAAGTATGTTTACTTATTTATAACTCGGGTGCACCCGAGACTTGTTGGTACTAAATCACATTAAATTATTTTCGACACAAGAAAATTTAAGATAGATTTCAAAAAACGCATACACACAATATGACAGAAACACATCCTGACATATTGTAATTTCGAAAGTGAAAAGCTTGTAAAATAATTAATTTCTACAATTATTATTTATTATCATAGTTAGTTAAAAGCTATTACATTAAAACGACAATTAAACTCTACACCGAACCCAACAATTCCTAGTACCCACAGATCTAGTACAAGTAGATTTGCAATGCTATTGTGAAAAGAGATAGATAGCTACGCTTACCTTATGTGAGTGAAGGGGATGTAGATACGTTTTTTTTTGTCCTTATCTGCGTGGCCACTTTTTTGATGGCCTACTGTCAAAACTGGGCCAAACAAACAAAGCAGATCTGATATTTAATTAGTTTTCTTGTGTCTACTG
>CAJQZM010014815.1:5754-18392 GCA_907164665.1 Colias nastes
GACAAAATAGTTGCGGAGACAAAGTTGCTCGTGCGCGCTAGCTCTTAAAGAAACATGATATTTAGAACAATACATGCTTGCATAGATAAAAGCTTAGATAGAAGCATCTTTATTAATTTCAGCCTATAGCTTTTATTTTGTGATTTCTACGTATAAGAAGAAGCTTATAGTTTATTTATAAAAAAACTATCAGCGTACTGTGTATAAAAATTTACTGGTATTCGTCGTCTTGTTCAGTTAGGCGATTAACACACGGTGCCGCGTGCCGCCGCGGTTGGCGGTGAAGCGGTTCTCAAGTTGCATTGGCTTCTATTAAATCCGTTGATACCAAACACACATACACCGCCCGACCGCGCGGTCGAACGGTCCGTTCCTCGTAGGGATTCACTGCCAACCGCCGCGGTGCGCGGTGCCGTGTGTTAATCGCCTTATTTAGCATACGTGATCATTTAACCAGCATCTATCATGAAGATGATGAATATAATAAAACTCGAACAACCTACTGATGGAAGAACTATTAAAATCCATAATTTACGTCACATTTCAAAACGTTAAATAACAGTTTAATACGGAACTGCAGCTCACCATCATACATGTAACCCACTTTTTATTTGCTCTTCGTACAATGTCCGCTAGCGAGTGCGTAACGAATTATAATTAGATTGTTTTTGCTTGTGATATGATCGATTGTTACTGTATTGGTGATATGATATAGATATAAATCTATATAAGAAAAATGAATCGCCAAATCTATACTAATATTATAAAGCTGAAGAGTTTGTTTTTTTGAACGCGCTAATCTCAAGAACTACTGGTCCGATTTGAAAAATTCTTTCGTTGTTAGATAGCCCATTTATCGACGAAGGCTATAGGCTATATATCATCACGCTAAGACCAACAGGAGCGGAGCAATGCGGGTGAAACCGCGGGGCACAGCTAGTCTACAATAACGGTCAACCATTTAGGCCCTCTACACTATCGTGATTGCCTCTACTCGCCTATCACTGCCCATTGCGAGCATAGCTACTCGAGCTAGTACACAATAACAGCGATAAGGTCGATTGGCCAATCAATAATGCGGAACATTTGGCAATAGATGCTACGCGTACAGGATTCTGTCTTCCTGGCAGGCGCTTGGGCAACGGTGAAGAAATGTACTGTCCGTCAAGGCTTCATACCTTAACCTACAATTAGGTTTCGATACACCGGTGTATATTGCAAGTAATTGATGGAAGTGTGAACATCCCCATTTTTCAAGAGAATCCTGGTTTGTTGGGACACAAGGATATTTAAAGAAATTGGAAATATAACATTTTTGTTATGATCGTGCTCATGCTTTAAAATGGTGTAAAGTTTTGATGTGTCCAAACAACTATCTACTAAGCTACTTCCCGTTTCATTACTAAAATGAATTCAACGACAATTATCAAATTAATAGTTCTTATTGGCTTTAATTTTCTATGGGTAGTTGTTTTTTTTATCGTTTTTGGCTTATTAAAGCTAAAGCTGTTCCGTGCCAAATAAAAATATACATACATAGCTTATAAACTTCTTACGTCCTTTTCAAACAGGGAATAAAAATATCATAGTACATATATAATATTGCCCTTGAGTAAACCAAATGACGCATTCTGAGTCACAACCAATATGTTTGTAGTAACGTAGACCACAATAGCGGTGATTGATTGAATATTCTTTATATTAATCATTTGCAAGGAAATATGTAATTAAAAACATGTTGTTTTACGAGGATGGAAGTATGAGCATGGAGTAGTTACGAATAAGTGAAGTCGTGGTCCTTGTGGGGTAAGGTCATAGATTAAGTTACTGTAAGGTGCAGATGCATAAGAAAGAAAGAAGGAAACTTTATTCAGCACCACACAAACTAAAAATGAAAAAAAAAACAATGAAAATGGTGCTTATAGCTAACCAGTGTCGTGCTAAAAAGGAAAGTAGCAATTAGCATAGCGTTACATATCTGCTTCACTGATCAATTTATTTAAGTGAAGAAGATGGTCTGCCTCTGTGTCCTGCTAGAATGAACCTTTTTTGTTAATATCCATTTGGAATCTAACCCATAGTATCTCTGTTGTACGATCACGCGTTAACAACTATTCCAAGGAGATCGCTAGGTCACAGAGATATCCTTTACATCAATAATTGTCGAGTCATGTCATCAGGAATATTTATTACATCTTTTGCAACATTGTTCATTGCTGCTCCATTCCTATTGGTCGTATCTTGATGTTATATTGTCTATAGCTTTCTTCGATAAATGAAATGTTTGTCACAAAGAACAATTTTTCGCTTCCCAATTAATAAGGTTAGCACGGCAACCAATAGTTTTTTTTTCTGCCTAATTAATATTACTATTACAAGAATGGTTATTGGTTATGTCATTTTAATGGTTGATGCTCTGTACTAATTATTATCTGATAATGGAAGAAACCAATATTATCTAATATACAGTTTAAAGCGATTTATATTAAACTGCATTTGATCGTGTCAGTATTGAAGTAACTACTCCGTGATAATGTAGTTTTCTCCGACGGAAAAATGTTCAGATTTTTGCATCTATAACAAAAATAAATAAATCTTTCCTCTTCCATTAACATAGTTGTAGTTAATCAAATGATTCTTCTTTATGGCTTCTTTTTCTATATACGTATGGAATGGCGTATATAGAAATATTGAGTAGGATTTTTTGTCCCATCCACCAACACCAAGCAACTCTGCCTACTGCCTACATCTTTCAAAGTACAGAAAAGGATACGTTTCAAGAACAAGACAGTATAATTAATCAGCCGCAAAGTTACAAAACAGTTTGGAGTTAATTATCATATACACATTGTGCCAGTGTTGGCAAATGTTAAAATTCTCATGCGTTTTGCAACGGATTGTCTAAGAGATATAAACGGTATTGTCGTGGATCGTGATAAATAAGGTCGAGGTTTTGTGTTCTGAATAGAATATTCTGGAGGTCATTGTGGGAATAGTAGACCAGACTTGAAAGGAGCAACTACAGATCTTTCGACAGTTCTTCTCTGTAGGAACTATACACAGCGAAAATAACTTTAGGATTTATTTATTCAGAACTGACTTTTCTGGAGGTTATCTATACTTTAATGTCCGATTTGAAAAATTCTTGCGGTGTTAGATAGCCTATTATTTATGAGGAAAGCTATAGGCTAATGGCTTTATATCATCACGCTAAGAACAAGAGGAGCGAAGCAATGTGGGTAAAACTGCGGGGCACAGCAAATGGAATATATAAATTGTAAACTTATCACTATCAGATTTTAAATTACCATAGAGATAGACAAAGACAACAGTGAATTGCTCCGAATTAAATATTTTTATTTATATCTCAATTTATTTAAAGATCAGATACTATAATTGCACAAGAATTGTCTGCTTTAATTTTGCCGCGTTATTTAAATCTCTAAACTCACAATTCAGTGGATTCGGACTTAATTTAAATAACTTTAAAATCCAATTAGCAACAATTAGGCAACACTACCAATCTCTACACAGAACCAATAAGGGCGGCCGTACACGGACCGCTTCAAGCAGTTGAGACCGACGGCTTGAAGCCGCGACCGCGCGGTGAACTATAGACATTCATTCACTGCCGTCTTAGGGCGGCCGTACACGGACCGCTTCAAGCAGTTGAGACCGACCGCTTGAAGCCGCGACCGCGCGGTGAACTATAGGCATTCATTCACCGCCGTACACGTGACGGCTCGAGCCGTCGCGACCGCTTCAAGCCGTCAACTGCATGACGAAATTTCACCGTGCCGTTGACGGCTCGCGAGCGGTCGTGAGGCATACACCGACAGCTCGAGCCGTTGACTGCGCTAGAACCGTCGACAGCTCCCACCCCCCCTGAAAATCAATGACTCGACTAGTCAAAAAAATCAACCGCTCGAGCGGTTGGTAGCGACGGCTCGAGCGGTCAACAACCGACGGCTCGAGCAGTTGACGCCGACCGCTCGAGCCGTCCGTGTACGTCGCTCAGCCGTTAACTGCTCGAGCGGTCCGTGTACGGCCGCCCTTAGATCATTACTGCCGTACACGGACTGCTCGAACAGTCGCGACCGCTTCAAGCCGTCAACTGCGCGGTTTGTAGCGACAGCTCGAGCAGTCCGTGTACGTCGCTCAGCCGTTAACTGCTCGAGCCGCCCGTGTACGGCCGCTTTAAGAAAATTGTAAATTAAAATGTAGATTGTAGAACAGTAATTGTTTTTGCTCTCTGACCCTAATAGTTTGGTCAAAGGTTAATAATATAGACATAGCTTTTTATGTTACTTTTTGTATTTTAATATTTCTTACCCGTAAGACGATAGTGAATGGGAAAACAGCTGAGGCAAAGAGATTATTATGTAATTGACAATTCATTGCTGCGTTTAAAGAGAAGAATTGTAAGTTTGAACATGTTTTGTTTTTAGGTTGAACAGGCATGAAACGAGATTACTAAAACTGTTATAGCATACGTCAATCGGCCCAGATCAGATCAAATAGCTTTCTTTATGAATGAAGGTCATTTTGATATCATTTATGGAGTATTGACTATTAAAAAGTAAGACAAATGAAGCCTCTTCATAAGAGCTAGCGCGCAAGAGCAACTTTTGTCTCCGCAACTATTTTGTCTCTCCCATCAACTCTATGGGCTAATAAAAAAGTCTCCCGGGAGTTGCGTCGCTACGTGCGCGCACTTTCTTACTAGCCCATAGAGTTGATGGGAGAGACAAAATAGTTGCGGAGACAAAAGTTGCTCTTGCGCGCTAGCTCTAATATTAGTCTAGATAGATGACACGTCATAATATAATTGGAAAGAAATGAAACAAAATCAGACCCACAGACCATATATATCTGGTAATAAGACACAGATATTACTAACCCAAAGAAGTTAAACTCGTTTTGCATAATATTACTCAACGCGAGAAAGTTGTACTCAATACACAACCTAAATTAATTATTACACGATTGTCGATCTTACGGCTTGGGAAGAAATGCGTTTATGTAACAGCATCAGCGGATCTCGACTGCTAATCGTCGTTGGTAATCTTCGGAGTTTGGAAAGGGCAAAGACGAATACATAGAGACAGGCAGATCACAAATTTTGAGCGTTTTGTGGTTTGCGGAAAGCTTTGGAAGTTTAGGGATGGTTAGATCTTACTCCAGGGGTGTAAACATGATGTTGTAAGCTGTATTCATTCCAGTTTGGGTAAGTGATGTCGCTAGTTGATCTAGATAGCTCAGTCATGTTTGCAAACTGGAATTAATACTGCTTTGACATCATGGTTTTAAGTAACCCTCCATGTTTCTACGTTTAAGGGTCTGTTTGTTAGAAGTTAATGTTGATGGTAAGAAAATTTCTTTGTAGATTGTAGCAATTTATACAATAGCATTTCAATTTGAACTCTAATTTTATGTTTCCGCAGCGGAGATACGCTAATAAATTGTTATTACCAAAGCTTTACTGTCTTCGTAGTTACACTTTTAACCGACTGACCTAGATAGAGGGTTATGAGTTCCACTTTAGCGATATCTACTTGTTCTTCGTCTATAACTTAAGATATTTTTGTCAGCCTTTGCATGAATATTTTGCATACAGTTCATGTAGTCGATTTCATTGGTATGGTTATTATTAAAACCAAATTGGCTATATTGTGTTTATAATAAAATTGAAACAGTAAATTATCGCAATATGGGTAACAGGTAAAAAATTATTGGCCATCTTCTCTAGAAACTGGTATGACCAATATATTATATAATGAGCCAACAGCTTTTCTGAAGTCTAATTATTGATGAATATGTATATCATACGAGCTGTGCTTCGCAGTTTCCCACATTGCTCCACTACTGTTGGTCTAAGCGAGATGATGTATAAGCCCATAGCCTTCCTCGATAAATGGACTATCCGACAGTGAAATAATTTTTCGAATTCCGTAGTTCTAGAGATTAATGCGTTCAAAGAAACATATAAAATCTTCAGCTTTATAATATTAGTATAGATTGAAATTTGCCTTTCCTTGTTGATTTAGCCTCCAATGGAATAGAACTTTAAACCTACCAGTTACAAAGCTATTACTCTAATCACTGAACCTCAAGGTAGCTGTCTATTTCAAGTTAACATGTCTAAATACTTTTCTCAACTTAACCAAGTTAACCTTGCCAAGCCATTACATGACATACTTTCGACGAAATTAAGTTATTCCTTACATGTAATTTACTTTTAACTTGAGTTTAACATGAATTTATTTAAACCGTTCGGTGAATTTTAAATAATCTTACGATGTAGATGCTAAAAGTGGATAAACGGCTTCGATTGTAAATACAGTTGGTTGTTCATTTTAATGTAAAAACGACTGAACTAATTTTGGAATATTTGTACATATGTTTGATAGATTTAAGATTATGCAGCTTCATTGATTGTATAAGCAAAGGCGGAGGTTAAAATTTTTATAAAAAAAAAATCACTTTAATACCATCATTACATACAAGCAGAAAAAGATAACTTTTTAAAGAAACTAATGAATATAAATTCGAAAGACGTCCACAGAAAAATAATGACTGCTCTGAGTTGAATATTTAGTTAGCATTATGAATTATTACTTAAATTCTTAATTTCTTATTAACTATGTAGAATTAATAAATGTATTTTCCTTCTCACAAAAGTATCTTATGTACGCAATAAATGAATTTTCCTCGTCTCAAAGTAATTTCTTAATTTCTTACTATGTAGAATTAATATATGTATTTTCCTCTCTCACAAAAGTAATTTTATGTAGGCAATAAATATATTTTCCTCTCTAAAAAGTAATTTTAAATGTCCTCCAAAGAAGATGACGCAAATGCTCTGCCATTTCAGAAAATAACCGTTTCCTACATTTAAAAGGCGCCCTTTGACCTACCCTCAAAAATGACAAAATTATTTAATCATTTATATTATCATCGGGGCCAATGTGAAATGAATTAAGTGTCCAAGGTTTGATACCGGAAAAATAGTGACCCTGATATATGGAGATTTTAAAGATTTTGACTTTTTAATTTAGTCCGTAGGTATGAATTTTGTTTTGTGACGAATTATTGACAATACGTTTAGGTTGCTAGATATATAATTTTTAAGAATATTTTTGTATGCTGTGATGAAGAAATCAAAGATTTTGTATTTAGGTACTTTATGTAATATGAATTTTCAAATAGACCATTAGTAGTTATTCTCTATAGAATTAAGAGGAATCTAAGTAATGAAGAATATAATTGATCTATTAGGACACATTAGTGTACTCTGTCTGTAGTTACAAAATTGAGTCTTCTACATTAATTATATAATAATAATGTTATATTATAAGTATAGACCTCAGAATAATTAGGTAAAGATTTAAGCGATTTAAAGTCAAAATGCTAATAAGTAAATGGTTCAGAATAAACAATGAAAACCCATAATTTTTAATCATTACATAATATTTTTATAAATAACGATGTAATAATACAACAGCTAATATTTTAACTTGATAAAGGTATGCAGGTATTGCAAATAAAACATAACAATCTTTGCGACGTGCAGATTTAACCAGATAAAAATATTTCAAAACACATCTCGAATGTCACGTTGTTTTTTTTACAACACAAAAACTCGATTCAAAAATTGTTAACAAGATTTTTCCTTCACATATACTATGTACCTATCCTGAGCGCAAGGTCCTTAGCCGTGACCTTTTATAGAAATATATTTATTTTTCTCGTTTCAGAGCTGCGCGTACGCACCCGGCCCGCGTCCGCCCGCCAGTCGCTGTCCGACCGCCGACCGCGACGGACGTAATGTGCGCAACGCTCGCGCGCTAATGCAACGGATTCAGTGATTGTGTGTGCATATTGTGTTTGTGTGTGTGTGACTATTTAAAATGCAGGGCCGCGATAAACTGTGCGCCAAGTTGACGAGCGCCTTCTTGAGGAAGTGGTGTAAGTATTTATGAGTTTTTATGGGTTGTTTATGGCAAAGAAATGTGCCGTTATATCAATCTAATGTGTAAGAATTTCGGTATATTACTACATAGTATAGAACAGACGCTTTCTCCGTCCCTATATCCGTATGCTTAAATCTTTAAAACTTCGCAACGGATTTTGATGTGTTTTTTTTTTTAACAGATAGAGTGATTCCCGAGGCAGGTTTTCAGCGGATAGCTAAGGTTTATATGTGTGATTACTGATTACGTTAGGAGATGGTGCAAATGTTGTTTACTTGACGTTTTTATTGCAGGCTATAAATTCTTAGGTTCTTTCTTTGTACTTCAAATACTACTGAACCGATTGCAATGAAATTTGGTATCTAGGTAGCTGAAGACCCAGACTAAGACATTACATATTCTACTTTAACCGGAAATCCAACAGCAACGGGAGCTATGCGGGTTTTTCTTTGCAAACGCAGGCAAAGCCGCGGGCGGAGATCTAGTTGGTATTGGAAGGTTTTGTCGCGATCTATAATAATAATACTCTGAAAGAACGAGTTTTGAATGATATTTGTGTATGTGGATTTTAATTTAATTCACATATCTTGTGTGACCACATTTCTATTGATTTATATTCTAAATGAAATCGGTGAAGCGTCTTGACTCTTGTATAATATAAAACAGGTAGTAGGCATATAACATATTATATTATACATATATAAGGCCGGCTACTCACGTACCTGCCTCAGGGGCAATATTGGAACAATCTCGGTTGCACGGCGGTCGTAGCAATTTCAGCTGTTCTCTAAATTGCCCCTGCTTGCCTATACACATCACACAATTTCGGAGATATATGTGAACAAACTTACATGTTTCATACTGATAAGTTCTACTAGGAATCTATATATGTACATATATATAAAACTCAAAGGTGACTGATATAGTGATCTATCAACGCACAGCCCAAACCACTGGACGTATCGGGCTGAAATTTGGCATGCAGTTAGATGTTAAGACGTAGGCATCCGCTAAGAAAGGATTTCCCGAAATTCTTGCGGGAACGGGGAAAAACGGGGATGCACGTACAAAGTCGTGGGCGGAAGCTAGTAAGTAATATTATTTTTTTTAGACTAGCAATTAATTCCATTAATGTTAATATTATTCGATAACCTTATTTTTTAAAGCCATTTAAAGTACATTAATAATTAACAATAATGCCTATTATTGATATATTTCGTGATAACGATTTTACTGGTACATTTTTTTACTAGCTGCGCCCCGCGGTTTCACCCGCGTGGCTCCGCTCCTGTTGGTCTTAGCTTAAAAATATATAGCCTTCCACGACAAATGGGCTATCTAACACCGAAAGATTTTTTCAAATCTGCAGCTTTATAAGCTGCGCTCTGCGGTTTTACCCGTATTACTCCGCTCTTGTTGGTCTTAGCATGATGATATCTAGCCTAAAGCCTCCTCGATAAATAGGCTATCTAACACCGAAATAATTTTTCAAATCGGACCATTAGTTTCTGAGATTAGCGCGTTTAAATAAACAAACAAACTCTTCAGCTTTATAATATTAAGTATAAATTTAATTTTAAATATAAATCAAATCTGTTTCAGATAAGCGTAGCTTTGAGCTGTCTGAATCTTTGTAAGATAAAATTAAGCAAATATGTTTTTGCAATAAATTATTATTTTTTGTATTAATTAATATTCTTAGGATTAAATACATTTAAATATAAATAAATATCTATATTTAAATGTATTTAATTATCACAATAAGAAATAAATATCTAGATATATGTAAGATTTATGTCAAATTTATTGTTTTTCTTACTCGTAAAAAGCATCAAATTTCCTAGATTTTCATTATCAGAGGTAAAAACCCAGTTTACCAATATACTCTAACTCTATATGGTCATAAACCTTGACTGTGTGTCGGTTTGTTTATCTTTTATTTGTATGTATATGACTCGAAACATATACCTACCTACAGGCGACACGCCTCAAAGATCAGAAAATCTTGATGTTCTTAACTAACTGCATAATAATATTTATTCGTAGAATAATACTAGTAATTGATATTGTTAATGCGAATGTTTGCTTATTGCCACTGTAACACAAGAACGGCTGAACCAATCTAGATGAAATTTGGCGTAGAAATAGATTGATTTATATGCATTAGTATCTGCATAGGGTATTGAAAATTCTTTATAACTGGGATTATTTAAATCATTTCCATTAATGCCCATATATGACGAACTTATCGACATATTCAGAAAATACATATTATTATGGGGATATTTTTACAAGGATCTAGTCAAATGTAGGTTTTAAGAGAATTTTAAATTTATCGAAATCGAATTTAAATTTCGTTAAAACGTCTTTTTAATTTATAATACACAGGTGAATACCGTACAGGCCTTGCTGAAATATCTACAAAGGTATCCATTATTTAGAATGCAAATTTTTTCTGTTTGTTACGCAAAGCACCAGTTTCGATGAAGTTTATGATAAAAATAGTTCAAAGCATCAAATATATTATTTTTGTTAAAAAATTCATAATGAAAGATAATACGCATGGTTTTGTCTGAGTGAAACCGCGGGGCATAACTATGTAACCTTTAAGATGAGTTGTCAAAATATTAGCCAAGCGTGAGCGTCACATAGCGTTGTGCAAATATAAAATTAAATAAATACTAGTGACGCAAGTGGTGTATGATGAATATTAATTTGTCGATAGTTATGTTTTAAATTGTTTGTGTGTAGCTACGTAATTGTGAAATCTGTTACGTAGTTTATGATAGTCTACTAGCTGTTTGTCCCGACTCTGTCTGTTTTTTTCTAAGTTTAAGTTTTTAACAGTTAGGTAGTTACATACGTAATCCAACAATATGGTGTAGCGAATTTTACCCACAAAAAATGGATAATTTTCATGCAAAGCGGTTACATGTATATGTATGTTAATCTTTCACGCAAATACTACTGAACCGATTACAATGAAATATAGCACACATATAGAGGGTAACTTGGATTAACACATTTTTATCCCGGAATCCCACGGGAACGGGAACTATGTGGGTTTTTCTTTGAAGACGCGGGCGGAAAGCTAGTATGTTATATTTGATTTCTAATTATTACAAGATGGCATTTCCTTATACCTAGCTCTGTTTTTTAAGAAATATAATTCTCATAGAAAAATATCGTGTTTCAAAACAGGTATGATTAGTTAGGTTTTTATCGGAATCTTAATTACGTTGTTTTTAATAGGTATATCTTAATGACTTGGAATATCAAGGATTTTCCGGTTATCGAGAGATTTTTCAGATTTTTTACCGATTTTTTGTTTATTTAAATATATTTTATTACAAGGACCAACGTGTGAATAAAGTTCTTATAAACAAGGCCCTGATTTTAATTATACATTAATTATGTACATATTTATAATTTAGTTGCTATAATTTATGACATTGTGCCTAGTTTTATTATCCAAAAAAATAATCCGATTTCTTCAAATTATATTTGCCTATCAATAAATCTACATAAAGACTACTTACACCACTTATTACTAAAGAACGGATAAACAGATTTAATGATTTGGCGAGCTGATAGAATTATATATATTCTTTTCTGATCGTCTGAACAGTACTAATTAGATATAATATATAAAATTCTTCATCGACAGAGCTTATTTACAGTTTGTGGATATAAATTCTCTGACTCCCAAACTAGATAAAAATCTTTAATTGCCTCTGCTTGCCTATACACATCACAATTAAGGAGCCAATTAAAGCCGGCTACTCACGTACCTGCCGCAGGGGCAATATTGGAACAATCTGGGTTGCACGGCGGCCGGAGCAATTTCAGTTGTTCTCTAAATTGCCCCAGCTTGCCTATACACATCACGATTCACAATTAAGGAGCCAATTAAAAGTGCAATTCCAATATTGCCCCTGCTACAGGTAAGTGAGTAGCCGTCTTAATATGTCAAATTAAAAATAAAGGAATGTAGGTTAAATTAATTTTAATTCCTGACTGAGTGAATAAACAAATTTTAATCAAATTATTCTAATAACCCAGTTCCTACAAAATCACTGGGTCATGTTAGTTTTTTGTAATAAATATCAAAGTATAATAATTTAATTATAAAATAAATTACCCATACAAATAAACTTATTCTCGTCATCAATTTATTTAATTATTTTCCCACGATTTACACGTTTTATATATTATAACTACCTTTTTTACATGTATTCCTTTGTTATATTTTTTTAAGAGAAATCTATGTTGACCTTCCTTGGTACAGTGGTTGACGCATGAGCGTAGCACAGAGGGGTCCTGGGTTCGATTCCCGGTGGAGACGAAGAAAAAAAAAGGTCTTGGTCTGGTAGGACACAGAAGGCTGATCACCTGCTTGTCCCTAAAGAAAATCGATCAGTGAAACAGATGTATAATGCATCTGCCCCTTACCCCACTTGGGGACACGGGACTTCACTTTTATGTTGACCTTCTATTATTAAAAAACACATAAAAGACTAGGCTATTATAAGCATTACAAGAATATGATTTACTCTATTAGCCCAGTCATATTAGGGGTTTCACCTCGGAATGAAAGATAATAAGCTGGAAATTGGTAAAAAACCTTTGTTTTGTTACCCTAAATATTGTCTCAAAAGTCACAAA
>CAJQZM010014820.1:5859-40851 GCA_907164665.1 Colias nastes
TAAAACATCACAACTTTTTTGTCGTACAAGTAACGTGAAAAATGTGTGACATCACAAAAATAACGTTATAGTTAATTTTTTCTTTTTTTAATACCAATTAATAATCTGACATATCAGTATTAATAATGTACCATTTAAATATCTTAACTAAGTTTTTATAAAACCACCAAATAGCATCTTACATTAATTATTTTTAAACTATGTACTTAGGTAGGTATATCAAGAATCATATAAACAAAGTTAAAACCATCTATAGCAAGAGGTATATAAAAATTCATCCTAAATGCTCAGAACGTATCAAAAATGCAAGGAAAGCACAAATTTGGTGACATAGTCACGTAACTGACCCATTGCAGCATTAATTTGCGTTGCTGTCGGTTAGTTTTTTAGGGTTCCGTGAGATAAGATAGAGAAAATATTTTTATAAAATTATAAAGAATATAAAAAAATCCATCACGAGGAGGGACTCGAACCCGCATCCTTTCACGCCAATCCGGGGCAGATGCCTGAAAATATTTTTGTTTGAAACTACTGAAATTACTTATTATTAAACGAGGTTATTAGTCGTCTATACTTTATAAAAATATATATTATGAATGAAAATAAACAGAGTACGTAGGTTTAGGGAAACTATTAAAAAGTAATGTAGAAGATTTAAATACGTAATACGTAAGTGAAATGTTGAACGATGAAATATTTGTACCTCCTTTAAAATATTATAGTTTTAAATCTAAATCATTATTTTATTTGTTTTTTTTTTTTTTTAGGTATCCGTACGCATATTTTATAACACATTTCAAGCTTCACACGAATGAACGTATTATTATGTTAAAATTCAAGATACAAATTCGGACTTTTGAACGCGTGTTCGATAACACTTGACCGGTTTTACGATTTCTTCAAATTGACACGTAAAGCTTGTGTGACAGTTTCGTGACAGAAAAGGGAAACTTGAGCCGTAGGAAATATTTTATGCTAACGAAAATCGCTTTTTTAATCTATTTCCGTACTATATGTAGTCTGGCGGAAAAGGCCTGATAGTAAAAATACTCTAAATGTATATAAGCTTTAAATATCTATTTCATTTATGTCTATACTAATATTATAAAGCTGAAGAGTTTGTTTGTTGGAACGCGCTACACTTAGGAACTACTCGTCCGATCTGAAAAATTCTTTCGGTTTTATATAGCCCATATTTTGTGGAAGGCTATATTATATCATCACGCTAAGACCATCAGAAGCGGAGCACTGCGGGTAAAACCGCGAGGCACATCTAGTGTATAATATAATAACCATTATTATACTACGTTTTAAGACAAAGCTTGTAATATCTGGTTTAGTATAATACTTAGGCTTTGTTTCTCAGAAATAATGTAATCCTCTACGATGAAAGAATTTTCAAAATGGTTTAATTGTTCCAGGAATCACATATTTCACCCATTGTTAGTATCGATACGAAGATATATAGATAAACATCACTTTCTAGTTTAAGTAGTGATGTACTTATTATAAAAATATTCTTCGTTTCCGCCCAACGTTAAAGTCACCTTAATTACACCGTCAATATCTCAACTTTCACAAAAACGAATTAAAATCTCCAATTTCTATCACACAATTCGTAACAATTATCTTAAATCCCTGAATTATTTGAACGAGTAACTTCATCGCATAAATCAGAGCTCTCATAATGCCATATCACCACTATTCAGAGGTAATTGAATTCTAGCTTCGGTCGTGCCTTGTTCAAACAGTTTGCCACTGCCCACATGTTCTTTGCATGTAGGGAAATTCACACTTCAATTTTATATTGAGTTAATACAGTCAAATATAGTTATAGTTGGCCAGTAAGTTTGCATAACTTGCTCTGTAATTTTGATCCGAGGGAATGATTCGATTTGGTTTGTACTCGGATATTATAGGACGAATTAACATCTCTTGGCGTTTATTATTGACAGAAAACTTTTGGGATTGTTCAACAGTGTAGCTATCGAAATAATGAAAGGTATTATTTGCGTTATCAATATTATGGATCAGCTAAATCAGCTTGATATTATTAAGTCTCTGCTAGCTCTTTGAAACATGTATATTTCCGACATTATTCGTCATCTTAGAGATAATTTAAAAATAACATTATATTTTCTAGTTACTGCTCCATTTATTTCATTAAAGTAGAACATTAACTTTTGTTTTGGAATCACTTGCCGCGGTGTTTACACATTGACCTTGAAGCTTCCTTTAACGTTCGTTTTCAAATACAGCTTTTAATATCAGCTTCAAACAGGCTCAAACGTGATGAATAAAATATTAATTTCCGCGGTATATCTCAACCAATTAATTCCCGAAAATTGTACCATCGTTTCTTTGAAATACTCTAATCCCGTTCCGTTTAGCATGCGTCAGATAACAAAATTAATCCCTTTGAAATTCAGCGAATAAATCGAGAAAAGACAAATGGTCGGAAATAAAACAATAGTGAGTTAAAAAGACATTAAAGCCGAGTTGTGATTACAGTAGTAAATTAAGACGGAGTTACAGGTGTTGAATATTTAAAAGAAACGGGTCTCGTAAAAGCCACTTATTTTTCCAATCACGTAGAGCGTAGCGTTTAAAATCGCTTACTGACTGTAAATTTGACTATTTTACAGACTTTTTTGGGTAATATTAAGTAAATTCTTTTAATGTAGATGAGAAGGTCTATTCAAGTTTGCTGTATATAATGAGGACAGGACCTGAATTTATATTTTACGCTATATACTCATTGTATTGTCTTAAATTAATATACAATTGGTATCGAAAGCAAAGTGTATCGAAATTGTGTACATGTATCGTCTGAAAGTAGGACAATAGTCTTAACATAGAATACATTTGATGCTATTCTTAAAATTTTTATTTTGCCTCCTCACATAATAATCAATCAGTACATGTAATTAAGTTTTTCGACAGATTTGAATGTACACTAAAATTCGTTACAATTTTCACATGATGATTAATTACTAATACACAAGGGCAATAAATAATACAACTTTCTATCAAACATTAATGTGACGTAGAGCTAAATTGCTCTTATTAATGTAGTAATACTTATTGCAAAACCAATCCTACGATCTACGTTATATATTATATTAAGAATTAATTAATCTGAACATATTACCAAACTCAAACTTAATGAATATCAGCAATATGAATTTGAATATTCAGTCGCTATTCCGTTAGCAAGGGATAATAGAGCGTAAACGTTTAATAGCATAGGCCTGATACAAGGCTTCGAACATAGTTTTAACGCGCTCTAAAATTTCCTGTGAACATCGTTAAACTTGCAGGACAGAATGAAGTGTGGAAACTGTATTGAAGACATTTTAATCGAAACTAATCGAATCGTTAACGACAGTTCTCAATTGGTAGTGTACGTTTTTTTGTTTTGCTGAAAAAAAAAGTGTAATATTATGAAGCACCAACGTGGCCTTGATATTATTATCTATTTTAATAGAAATCAATTATAGGTAACTGAATTATGTCATCTTGTTAACTGGGAAGAAAGGACCTTATCATTTTGATTATGTATAATAATAAAAAATCTCATAACCAACAAAAAAAATCACCACTAGATTTCAAATAAATTGCCAAGTACACATTATTGTTATTTAAAACCGACACATAATTTTCACAAACTACATGTTTCACAGAATCCAAAGACCCAGAATAAG
This sequence comes from Colias nastes, assembly GCA_907164665.1. Classification (NCBI taxonomy): domain Eukaryota; kingdom Metazoa; phylum Arthropoda; class Insecta; order Lepidoptera; family Pieridae; genus Colias; species Colias nastes. The sequence goes on from CAJQZM010014820.1 coordinate 9,564, forward strand.
AACGTAACAAAGATAGAGTCCATTTGAATTTATCTCAATCCCATCCCATCCCATCCTTAGATAAATGAAAAAAGTGCATTGAAAATATAAATCCCATAATCCAAGATTTAAATAGAACAGAATGTCTAGATGTCCATTAACTATGAATTACTTAAGCCCGTTCTTCTGTCCTTTATTTTTATCTCTACAGAGTCGTTAATTTATCTGTCGATTCGTTAATTGAATAAAATCCTTCAGGTTTAACCGGTTTTCTATTTTAAATGCGGACGTGCCTTTAATGCCTTGCGTTTAAGTGAAACAATATTGCTTTGGGAGTTAAATAGTTTTGGATTGTAAGCGCGATTTATTGCTGCTGGAGTCCACCAGTAAAATTCTGAAAAGTCGGGATAAATAGACTTACTGATAATATTATAAATGTGTTTGTTTGCCTTTCATTCACATCACGATGGAGCGGTTTTTGATAATATGATTTATGTATGTGTTAATCGGCTTGAGAGTCATAAGCGAGCGTGAGCGAAGCCGTAGGCGTACAGCTAGTTTCTAGTAGCGAGTAAAGCAAATAAATCGTGTTTAAAATTGCGTTAAAAATAAAGGAAAATCTTATCAAAATTCAAAACTTTAATTGTTTTGGATTCATTTAGTTTGTTCTTAATAAGCGTTATATACAGTCAATATTCTCTTTCTATATTCAGTACTATCACAGATTACTGTAACTTCGCAAATAACACTGAATCTGAATATAGACATACATATTTATATGCCCCGTACTATCCAGGGCAAGGCCGTGATGTTAAACTGGAATAATGTGGTGTAAAATGGTGAAAAAGAAAGTTAAAAGGTTTAAAAATACCTGTATTATATCCAATAATAATATATAAATTTAAGGAAAGTAAGCCAGATAATCAACTGCTGGCTTCCGATTCCGGCTCCATTTGTTGGTTCCATATAATACACATATAAATATTAAACTGACTGACCGGTTGGCTTAGTTGGTAGTGACCCTGCCTGCAAAGCCAGAGGTCGTAGGTTCGATTCCCACCCGGGGCAAATATTTGTGTGATGAACATAGATGTTTGCTCTTTGTCTGGGTGTTGATTATCTATATAAGTATTTATTTAAAAATTATATATGTATGCTTATCAGCCATCTGGTTTCCATAACACAAGCGAAAGCTTAGTATGGAATAAGATCGTGCCGTGTGTGAAAATTGTCCTGAAAGATTTATTTATTTATTATTTAAATAAGATACATCGTTGTTCACAATGTTAGCCTTAAACACATACACATCAAAATACAACAATAATCCCTCGAAAACGTCCTAAAAATTGAAACAACAAAGTTCGTAAGCCAGACAGTGAGTCTCCGGCCCACACAACAAAACGACCACAGAATTTCATAGTTGCATTATCCACTCACTTACCTAACGTTTAATTAACAAAGTTTAGCACTTAACCTAAATCCTTCTGCCAAAAGCCAGGTCAAACGAGTGTATAGTAAACTCGACGTAATTATAATTAAATTAGAGAAAGCAATTTCGCGTTAATAAGCAGGGTAATTAGAAGATATAATTTGTTTTGTTCCTGTTTTCTGGGATCATAAAAATAATTATTGTATGGAATACGGGAATTTTGATCAACGTTAACAATAGGCGGAGTAAATTAGGATTTACAAATATTATGATGGTATAATAAGGAGGGAATTTATTATAATAATTTTATACGCATTTTACAATGTAGGTACATACCTACTTGAGGTACACTGAATTTCAAGAATAAACTGAAATGATTCACGAATATGACAATTAACTTTTAAACCAAATTATGCAAGATATATATTACTATTATCTTGCATAATTTACTATTCTAAATATTCTGTTATCTATAAATTCCGTGTCTAATTTTTATCGGTTGTTGTTTCTCTACGAATAATTTTAAAAATATGTTTCCACTTGTTTTCCACCCAACATAATCTTGTTGTCTCAAAATCCGATATACACGTTCCTGGTTCCACGAATTTGAAATGTCCGCACAATTTTCATAAAAAAAATATTTCATAAAAAACTAAGATTCAAAGGAATTTGTTTACCAACACACTTCTTATTATTGCTTCCATTAATTATTAACTGAAAAAAGTCTGTGAGGTTTTAATTTATATTAAAACCTCACAGATTTTTTTCAGTTGTTTATACACAGCATCGCGTTCATATGACCTGAAAAGATTTATATCATCAGCCAAAGTCATCGGTAATGATACAAAATTATGTCAAACTTACATACCAGAAAACAAATATCTACCCCGAACAAACGCCGTAATGGATCTTATTCCCACATCAACTTCCACTGCACCGAATATTTGTTGAAGAATGAATATTAAAGACTTGCATCATTCATCAGCGACTTGGCTATGATCGATGGAGCAAGCTGGCTTACGTAAGCCGTGGAACATTATGAACACTCATATTTCTTAACTCGTTAAATGAACTTTTGAATAATTTCTTCCGACGGCTGCAGAATTTGCAGTTGGAATAACATTAGCTCTGCAGTTGAGAAAACAGAGATAAGATTTATGGATTGGAGAGATTTGGAATGTTATTTATTTGATTATGCTAAGGAGATTATGACTTCCGAATATTTTGCAGCGTTGGCTCTGCGAACTTTTAGTTTAATATACATAATATTATAGTTAATTAGTACTGCTAAGTATTGTAAATGTTCAGAGACAATTTTCATAAGAATAAGTATCAGAATTATTTGAACTAACTATGACAAAAGTTATAAAAATATACATATTTATACATCGTCTAGATCCAAAGCAGACTCTTTACATAGTTGGAATTAGATGCCATTGTAAAAAGAAATTAATTGAGACATAAACCTTTTCATTTTGTACATATTTTTTCCAATAATACCCCGTATACAATAACAAACATCACATCTAGTAATCAGTTCCATAGCCGCGTATATTTTTAATAAAACCCTAAAAGTAACTATCAAAAAGTAAAAATAGCTTTTATACATCTTCGAGGGTTTTCATATTGACCCCTTACTATACGTCTTTCAACGCTTCAAAGGAAATTCTTGTTATTCTTTTATCACAAATATTTTTGTATAAGATACTTCGTTTTTATGAGTTTTTGTTGAAATCAAGAACCATGTATTACACCCCTACTATAGTATTATTGTGAATGGAATTTACAAAGCTTTTCATTACATTTTATTAGATGAAAATAAACGTGTTCAAAGGCAATTTTGTATGATATGCTAAACAGGATAACTTAAGACTAATAAAAAAATTAAGCTTACTGCATTCATTTATTTATTTACTTTGTTTGTAGAGCACTATCTTTCAGCCTGTGGCTTCGTCCGCTTTATCTAAAACAAAATAAATTATATTATACTAAAACCTTATTCGAGAGCCACTCTATCTATTAGAAAAACAGCATCAAAATCCGTTGCACAGTTTAAGATTTAAGCATACATAATATATACGAACAGATAAAAATATATCAAAATACCTGCTAAAACCATCAAATGAATGCGACAGTACCTTAATTTCCTCAGTACAGCTTCGAGTGACGTTAGAAGGGTGCTCCAGTAATCTTCGGAGCCATGTAACAAGTGACATGATAATGCTTCGAGATTTTATTGACTGTGAGAGGGAATTGAAATTCCCCGTTTGTGTGAGTCTTGATTTGGCAGTTATTGAAAATCGCGGCTTGATTTACGAACGTAAGTTTTATGGGTGCGATTTCTGTTCAATTCTTCAAGTTGGAGAGATAATAATTAGATGTAGATTTAGGTTGAATAATGTTTGAACCTGTTATATCATTCTGGATTTATATGCTTTTAGATTAAGGGAAATCTTATATCAAGTATAGATCCCTACATGTTGCAGGTTGATGTTATAATTATAGATATTTAGTACCTATATTATTAGAATGAAAACATTATTAATGACTTTATCTGTTGTCAATGCTGCTATATACAATTGCTATAGGAAGTAGTGGTTTCATAAATATGAAATTAACTTTCAAAACGTTGGGTAATTCAATTCGGTGATGATATTGCTATAAAATGTTTTAAATAAACAGAAAACAAAGAACATAAAAATGTAATTTACCACAGTCAAAAGAAAATCGTCGTTTCATTAAAGCGAATAAATGCATACAAACAAAGTCGACACTCGAATATTTCCTTTACGTCAAAGGGATATCTTGTGTTAAAAAGCACGAAAGCGTAAACAATTTGAGATTGTGCCGTCTACCTAAACGGAAGCTCCTACTCAGTGGACTTTTCAATTTTGTCGAGTGCTCAGGAATTTATGCTGGCTGCTACTGTTTTCTTTTCATTTCTAAAAGAGCATTCGCTGCGGGATCTTTGCTGACTTCTTAATATCTGTGTTGAATTAGTATTTGCGTTATAGATTTGCGAAAGGATTGTAAATGGTTTTTCGCTGTTTGGATGTTTTGTTCACAGAATATTGAATTATGAGACTGTGTTTTTATTGTTTCTTTTTTGTTGAACCAGAAGATTTTTAAAATGTTGTGTACTATTATATTTTCAAATACCTTAGTTTACATACCAATGTTATTATAAATTCGAAAGTTAAACAGTAATTATGATATTAGGTACTTCACGCTAATATATCGAAATATACTTTGATTTGTCACAGCTATTCTTAATAAAAATATTTTAAATTGTCTTAAGTCTATACTTAGTGATGTACTTTAAAATAAAATTTCCCACTAGGCAAAGTTCGTTACTTAATTTACATTTTCATACAAAATTCTCAATTTTGCGTTTATAATATTAGAAGGAAGATTTAAGCCCGAACTAACCGAATAAGAACTTTTACGTTGAACTTATAAAGAATGTTATAAAATTTTCCAAGCATAACCTTTATTATGTTCTCTTTGGAATTATAAAATCAGAGAAGTATTTAACTATCTACCTGTACATTCTCATTAGTAGATAATTATAAAAAACCCAAACTGTTTTATTAATTACCTACTATTAATATTGATTTAAGTGTAAAAATAGAAGTAGGAAGAAAAACTTTTTATGCAATAAACAAAATACAAATGGATGAAACAACGTCGAAATAAAAATAATACCTACTGGTGTCCAATGAATCTATCCAATTTGTGACTTTAATAAATATATATATTACTAGCGGCCCGCCCCGGCTTCGCCCGTGGTACATATGAAAAATAGATGTTGACCGATTCTCAGACTTACCCGATATGCACAGAAAATTTCATGAGAATCGGTCAAGCCGTTTCGGAGGAGTATGCAGACTAACATTGTGACACGAGAATTTTATATATAAGATGTTTCTGATAAGTAATTTTAATGGAATTCTGTCAACAACATAAATCATTTTTATCCCGGAAGTCCTACGGAAACCACGTCTCATTACCTAATTTACATATGAACGAAGTCGCAAGTATTTGGAAATAAAACAAAATGTGTATAATTTGTTTCCAAACATAAAGAATTTTAAAGAAATATTATTATGAACGGTTAGTATTATGCCCCAGGGATTCTGTATTTCTTGGAATAACATAAGATGAAACTCCAGTGGGGTTCATGTCATCACCGCTCTATTAAGCTTTGTGCTGAATAAAAATGCGTGTGCAGTTTGAAAAATATTATCTCACACTAATAAAAATTAAGAAATAACATCTAACCTTAATAATAACAACTCTCCCATTTATAGAAACGGCCGTACAATTTACATTAGCTATTTTAATATAATAACTACAAAGGCAATCTGATTTCGCGTAGAGCAACAGTATCGAAACAATTTGTATTATATTAGTAACCTTTATATATGCTCATCTATAATAAGTTTTGGTTAGGAAATAAATTATTATTTATAAAAAAAATGTATTGTCTATCGCAAACAACAGCCCTATAAATTCAACAAAAGCTCTATATGAAGTTATGCGTATAACAGCGTTATATTATTACGTCTACAAGACTAACATAATATATTTCAAGCAACACCAACATGAGATTCCGTTCCAAAGAAATCAAGACATGTTTCCCAAATCACCAAATTCCGTTATCCATTATCCAGCTATAGCGAATAAAAATGATAATTCAAGATCCCATTACATAATCACGTCTTAAAATGACTTGAGTTCCGTATCTCTTGTACTTATCTTCAGATTTCCCTCGGCAATTTGAGAGCAGCTGTTACCAGCTCGGTCGAATTCTCTAAAATTCATACGCTGAAGCTTTATAGCTTGCAGTTAGTTGATTTTTTTCTAGAAAATAGCTAATGTGAAAACATGGGGATGTTCGTTGCACGTTATGGAAATGAATTTACAAATATGCATGTTTGGATGGTTTGAATGAAATTTAAATTTGTAATTGTAGAATAGGAATAGGATAGGTTGAAAGTATTATAATTACTATTTACTAAACTAGGAATAATAAATATTTTATGGTTCAAGTGACGAACTTAATAATCACAGAAAAAAGTTTCAATTCTTTGTAACTGAACGTAACTTTGAGGCTAATGCTTAACGATTCCTATCATAGTTGTAGGAAGCTTTACAGCTGTTTCTCGTAGAGATTTAAGAATATTTTCAACACATAGATAATGGGCAAAATACACATCTTAAAGGAGATAGGGCAACTTTTCAATATCATGACATTGCTCATAGACTCGCCCTTGTTTATCAAAACCAGTACTTATTCTGTAGAAAAATCGATACACGCATATTTATAATCACTAGAAATTAAAGCCAACACTCATTCGTTGTTCGTTGAAATGAAAAGCCATTCATAAGAGTCGGATTCGCAGAAAGGCAAAGATTGCCTCCGATTATGCAAGCGTACCTCGGGGTTGAACTATACCGTGAATGAGTGCGTTTAGCGATGTTTACAGACCCTTCGCTACGCATACTCCATCTCTAGATGATATGGAAACGGTATACTGAATAGAGGTACCCTTTCTAAGATGCGATGAAAAGAGATTGAATAACTGAGTTGCTCTTTGATCGATCTCAGCTTGTGAAGCCGCTTGGGGTAAAGATCTAGGTAATGTTGTCAATTTTAAATTATACAAAATGAACAAGTTTAATGTTGCTACTATAGTTTTTTATCTAGGAAAAGTCTCAAACCCTCAGCGTATACCATAGTGCATCATTGCCCTAAATCAAATTATAAATTCTTGAAAACAAAAGAAAGTTTAGAGCATCGTCGTCTTGTACCCGCTACATAACTTTCCTCAAGACTATAGTGCTGAATTTTTAATGCCCGACTACAATGAAGTTTTGTATACTTCTGAGATTTCGTTTATGAACATAGACAGCTTTTATGTTCGAAGTGCACGGTGGATTTAACATTTTATCTGTCATAAGACTTTTATTAAATACTGGAAGCGTCTGACTTCGCGGGATTTGAACATTGATCTATGAAAGATGTGATTTGGAATATTTGAGTGAATTCCCTTTAGGGGTGACAGTACATTATCAGCTTAATTTATACAGCTGTCATCTGACATCTCCATTTGGAGATTACGGTTATATTTTTCCAGTAGTTACCGGAAGCCTCTCGGTTTCTTCTGATTGCATCACGGAAACGGTCGTTGGAAATTGAAATTTGCAAAATACGAAAATAGATATTTTTCAAGAAGATAAAATGTCCTTTACATTTTACCTTTGAATATATAATACTATAATATAGAATACTTGACGGGTGTCAACAGTGGAGTTAACATCAGCTGTTAGATTTTAAATTATAAAATTAATTAATTAGTGCTAAAATAGTATATATTAGTAATTATTAACTATTTTATTGATGTAAAAGTGAAAATAATTGTGAAACACACCTTATATGTGATCTATGCAACGTTTTGTTTAACGCGGAGGTCAACGTGTCAACGGTTAACCGAATTCAAACATCTTCTCCAATAAACCAGGGGAGTACTAGTTTTATAATTTCATATTTAATGATAAACGACACCTACATTCATTTGTAATACTAACACCGCTCATATTTAATGAGCTACGTCACAATTAATACATTGGCACAAAAGTTACCGTCTCACTTTGCTTGACAAGTTGGAAGCAATTTAGAAGACAAAAACTTATCGCCCCAGACAATATTATTCTTTACTCTTTACTACATCATACCGTTAATCACTTAATATCAACATTCAGTTCTATCATAATAGTATTCAGGAACAATTATCTCATACATTTCCTTTCATCTGTTTCAGCAACTTAAAAGTACAACATGCTGACCCGCAAGGCAGTAGCTAAGGACATGGAGAATAAATTAAAAGCTACACTCCATGATTTAAAAGCTTCACAATCCTTATGTGAAAAACTCATACAAGAGCGGGATGAAAGTGAATTAGAGATTCAAGAAATTATAAACAAGAACTCTCTTCTAAAAGCCGAGCTGGCTGAACTACATATGAAATATATTAATAGTGAAGACAAGTGCAAAGCCCTACAAGACGTTGTGGACAGCTTCCAGCAGTGCTCTAGTGACCATGAAAAGGCTCTCAGCCGTATCGCGGAGTTGGAATGTAGCTTAATGGAAGTGGAAGAGAACAATCTCGAGCGGCAATGCAACACACCAAGTAGTCTTCATGATGAATTTGTTGAATGTGGACAGTTAAGTGGTTCTGTAAACTTTAAAAAAATCAATTTCTCTTCGCATAACAAGTTAAAAAAATATCTTAGATTAAGTAAGTTCATCAAGCGTACGCAATCAATTGTTAGAAAGAGTTCTTCAAAAAATGTAGTTCAATTAGAGAAAGCCAACAAAAACCTGGTTCAGGAATTAGATAAATATCATAGGGATCTAGAATATTATAAAATCTTGTATGATGTAGAAACAACTGAACTTAAGGAGAAGATAGACTCCTTAAGTCAAATGTTAAATGATGTGAACCAGAAATATTCTTCTGCCCAAATGCAAATTAACGAGCATATACAACAGGCAGATGACCTAATTAAGTTGAGTAATGAGAATATGGATCGTTTTGAGTCGCTGACCAATAAATATGTATGTCAGTGTTCAAACAGTGACAATGAGCAACCGTCGCCCCATAAGTCTGACTACACAGACATACATAGTGGTAAACCCAATACCACAAATTCAACCAGTAATACTAAACACCTTTCAAAGCAGGAATTGATTGTGTTGTCAGATAATATTGGTCAGGGATTTGGCGCTATGCTTAACAATTTAGGGCTTAAAGTTACTAATGTTTGTACGCCTAACAGTTCATTTAAATATATAATCAAATCACTGGATCATTCCAGCTTTAATAAGAATAATATTGTAATTATATTATATGGGGACAGTTTAAATATAAATAATAAGGATATTGATGTAGGATTTAAAAAAATGTTAGATATTAGTAGTAAGACTAAATGTAAATTTATGTTGTGTACATTGCCATACCTACCTGGTTTAACACAAGAACAAAATAGATTAATTTATAATATGAATTTAAAATTGTATAACCTAACAAATCATCATCGTGATGCATTTATTTACTTTGACATTAACTTATGTATTAAATCTTTTACTTTGACAAAGAATACAGTGTATCTGCCATCTAGATATAAGCGAGAACTTGCTATGTTAATAGCATATAATATTAACCAGTCTGGTACATGTTCGGTATCAGACCATCAATCTACTATAATTTTATGTAGTAGTTATTATATACATCAACCTAGGTTAAGTGTTGACAGACAATCTAGCCCTAAGCTAGATTTAAACTAGTATATAAGACAACAGCTAAGCAGTCTTTTTCCATTGTGCATCAAAATATTCAAGGCTTGGCTAGCAAACTGTTAGAAATAGAATTGTTTCTGAATGATAACAATATTAAAATATTTTGTGTAACAGAACATTGGCTTAAACAATGTCAGTCGTTAGTAAATATTGAAAATTACAAAGTAAAAAGTATATACTTTAGGACACAGGCTATTCACGGAGGTTCTGTTACTTTTGTACATGATAGTGTAAAATGTAAAGAACGAACTGACATTGTTAGTCTTTCTGTAGAACGGACCATTGAACTGTCCTGTGTTGAGCTGGAGCGTTATATTATTGTTTGCGTTTATAGACCCCCTTCCAGTGACTATAATATGTTTGAGACAGTCATGGAAGAAATATTAAAGCGTCTAAGCAGGAGTAAAAAAAAAGTTATAGTATGTGGTGATTTTAATATTGATTTACTTTTACAAACACAAACGGCTACACGAATTGTTAATTTATTTCAGTCATTTAATCTATATAAACTTTTTAACGAACCCACACGAATTACACCTACTTCTGCAACCTGTATTGATAATATATACTGTGACTGCAACTGTTTAGAGAAAAATATTCTCAATACATTGACTTCGGATCACTGTGGCCAGAAAGTAGTTTTTGAATGGGATTGCATTCCTACATTTAAAAGAATTAATGTTAGGCCTATTACTAAAAAAGGCATTAATAAATTTAGGAATAATATTAACAAAAACCTGCCCGTACTAAATGATCAATCCTTTCCTAATAATCCTTGTGAAATGTTTAAAAATCTTTTTAATTTAGTACATAATGAATTTGAAAAAATATTTAAAGTTAAATCTTTAAATATTACCAAGGATTTACCATTTAGTAAATGGGCGACAGCTAGTATACATAGGTGTAGGAACATTCTTTATGAGTTATACGGTATGAAGCAATATAATAAAGACCCATCTTTTCTTAGTTATGTTAGAAATTACTCAAAAATTTTTAAAAAAGTTTGTTTTACTGCAAAGCGTTTGTATATCAAAGATAAAATACGCGACTCTGGTAATAAAGTTAAAACAGTTTGGTCTATTATAAATGGTGAAATGGGTAAAAGCAAATCAAGTAACACCATAAAACTTGTAAATAATGACAGGGTTATTGACAAAAGTGCTGATGTTGCGCTTGCTTTTGAAGAATTCTTCAGTAGTGTCCCTGCTACTATTACTAATAGTTTAAATTCGTCTTCAGCACTTGCAGAAACCTTTTTGAGGGACCATGTTGCGGGGTGCAGTACATTATTTGAATTGCGACACGTAACTGCTAATGATATTGTTACTGCCTTTAAGACGCTTAATCTAAAAAATACTTGTGATCTTTGGGGAATGTCCGTAAATTTAGTTAATAATATAATAGAAAATATAGCGATAAATTTAGCTTTTATATTTAATAAATGTTGTGACTATGGTACATTTCCTAATTTACTAAAGCTTAGTAAAGTTATACCTCTATTTAAGAAGGGCGATCAAGAAGACTGTAACAATTATAGACCTATCTCTATTTTACCAACATTAAGTAAGGTATTCGAGAAGTTAATATTAAACCAATTGACTAGTCATTTTGCATCTAATGATTTACTTCACACCAAACAATTTGGTTTCACAAAGGGGCGCTCAACCACAGATGCTGGAGTTGCACTTCTAACACATATATATAAAGCATGGGAAAACTCAAAAAATGCTCTGGGGATATTTTGTGACCTCTCCAAGGCATTTGACTGCGTTGAACATTGTACTTTATTGCGTAAACTTAATCACTATGGAATTAAAGGAAAAGCCCAGAACCTCATAGCGTCATACCTGCATGATAGGATACAGACTGTAGTTGTTGATGGAGAACGTTCTAGCGGTGCTTCAATTAACATTGGTGTTCCACAGGGATCAATTTTAGGTCCCTTCTTGTTCTTGGTATATATCAATGATCTTCCCTATTATTTGCAGGATAGGTGTGAAATAGTTCTGTTTGCAGATGATACCTCATTAATTTTTAATGTGGATAGGCATGACCCAAATGTTGACGAAGTGAACAGTGCTCTTTTACACATATCTGAATGGTTTACTGCCAATAATTTATTATTAAATGCCAAAAAAACCACTTGTGTTGAATTTTTACTTCCTAACATAAAAAAGTTGAACAGAGATATTACCTTGAATGGGGAGGTATTGCATCCTACAGAGTCTACTGTATTTCTAGGGTTAACATTGGACGAGAAACTACAGTGGGGAGCCCATGTCAACACCGCTGCAGGTAAGCTCAGTTCAGCTGCATATGCAGTCCGAAAAATAAGGCATCTCACCGATGAAGATACGGCTAGATTGGTCTATTTCAGCTACTTTCATAGCATTATGTCCTATGGAATTCTACTGTGGGGCAGGGCTGCAGATATAGAAACTATATTTATCTTACAGAAAAGAGCCATTCGCTCTATATATAATTTACGTGCTCGGGACTCACTAAGAGATCTCTTTAAGAATACTGGTATACTTACTGTACCATCACAGTATATATTTAATAATATTTTGCATGTACACAAAAACGCCGACTTACACACAAGAGTAGGAGATAGACACTGTTATGGCACAAGGAACAGAAATAGAATTGAAATGCCATTTTTCCGATTAGCTAAAGTTAAAAATTCATTTATGGGTCAAGGTATACGCTTTTACAATAGAATTCCTCATAATATTAAAGAGTTTAGTAGTTCTACATTTAAAACTTATATAAAAAATGTACTAGTTCAGAGAGCGTACTACAGTATTCAGGAATATATGGACGATAAAAACCCATGGAGGGTTGTCGCGTAAAAACCACAGGACAGTTCTTTGGCATATTATGATATATTATGTATTTAGATATAAGTTACATATTATTATGTAATATCGACATGATTAATTTAAAAGAGCAACTATGGAGTTTCTTGCCGGTTCTTCTCCATAGATACTGCTTTCCGAATCGGTGGTAAATGTTAAAAATAATTATGTAATGACGATTCGAAAGTGCTACTAAATAGTAGTCTAATTGAATAAATGAATGTTTGAGTTTGAGTTTGAGTTTGATAAGACGTAAACAATTTGCGCTCTTTTTTATTATCATTTTAATGTTATTGAATAGATATTCTATTTATATCTGAAAACTTTTAAAGTCATCACTGTATAGAATCATAAAACGAGTTTATTTCAAGTCGAATTCATGAAAAAAAGAAAGCCGCAACAATGCTCATAAGAAAATTACATCACCGTCAGCATAATTTCTCGTTTATTATTAGATTGCCTATCCCGTGGCCTATTTTTCAGATTTTGTAAGAGCGTCTATAAGTCTGCGTTATATGGTCCCTTGAGGGCGGCATTAACACTGATATAGAACAAAAATCCGTGGCTGCGTGTGTAAAACAATCAGTTCCAGTTAACAAGATGCGACGTCAGCACGACACATTGTACTCATTCCGCCGTTCTGTTAAACCGTGTTGACATTATAGTCCGAGATACAGCTGTGTTTACAAATTGTGTTACTTATTTTATGGATTATTTTTATGGTTTGACTGTCAAAACCTGGGGGATTGTTTATAAAGTTTATAAGCGTGTGCTTTAGAATTATTTATATGCTTTGATTGACTAAATGAAAGATTTTTTGTAAAGGTTTTAGGAAAGCTGTGATAGGTTGTCAAGTTACCTATAATATGAGCAGCGTAATAAGTGCCGCGATCGTTAAAAATGACTTTAGAGTAACGCTCAGTGCTTATGCAAAATTTCGCAGTATAACATTCATAGTGGCTCTCTTTTCATGATCATTTATTTATATTATACATAGTAATATTTAAAATGATGCAGTTTTTATTTATCTTTAATTTAAAGCTTAAAAAATAAAATTTTATAGAGCATTGATATTTATTATTAGGGAACTTTATTATGATCATGAGTTTATCATGAAAAACTGATGTAAAAAATAGTTAATTCAATTCCCAACAAGCTCTCGGCCTATACAAATCACAATGAATGAGGATACGAGTTGTGGGATTCCCAATTGGAGGTTTATTTTATGAGACAAAACGTGATTCGATTTGAATAAAACCTACCAACACCCAATATGTAAATGTTCAGAAAGATGTCGAGAAATAACAGCGTATTTTATTCGGAAATATACGAACGAATGTAATATACTGCATTTGTAGGTAAAACATTCCTATTTTAGTACATTTTTGTTGATACTGCATGTATATTATAATTTCATCAAAGGCACATTCACATATTATATATCAAAGAGTGCTGAAAGGACATGAAAAATTTTAATATTCAACACATAATGAGTTTCTGCGTACTGTTTCCCATGGTGTTAAAGTATGTATTATTTACGCCACCTACGTGTCTCTTAAGACAGAGTTTTATCAACATGACACTTTTTCAATACTCATAAATATTAATATGGATTTTTTGAAGTGAAACTTCTTTATCGGGGTTGGAAAAAAATTTAGTGTAACATTTTATCGTTACGCGTGACATTTTACCCTTACGCGCCATCTTTTTCTTATCCCTACCACGCGTGATTAACGTATTTCTGTAAAGTTGCATATAGTAAATTATTTTTTGAAAAATAAGGTCATAAAGAAGTTTCACTTCTTACGTGTGTACACTAGTACACGCACACATTTTTTTTTTATAAAATAAACATAACGCAACAAAAGTAAACTAACATTTAGATCGTACAGAGATTAATTATTTCTCTTTCAAACATTTTCCTATTAACTAGACTGTCATAGAAAATGTGAGCTTTAGCATGGCTTTAGCAATTGATACATAGAGATTCTAATTTCATATGAATAAATTATCATATGCATGGATTATTTCCATTCTAATTTTGCGCATAAAGTCCATCAGATTGATCGTCATCATATTTTTAGTCTCCTTAATTAAGGGAAAAACCTGCTTAATTACAGCGGAACAAATAATAAATAAATATAAAACTCACCCACATTTATAAAACAAACACAGTACGCACAGCTTTTAATGATTCATTAACTTATTAACGACTATCGCAGTCTTACCAAAACAGGGTCACGCAATTAAAATCACGGTAATACAAATGATGTTCAAAAAGCAGTAATATTTCAGGTCGCTTCACAATTAAGTCTTCATTATGAGAGCCAATACGATACAGATGGAATTCCACGAGCAAATAATATGTCAAAGTCAATTAAGAGTGTCCGTGTGGAGCGTGTGTTTGTCCAACAGACGAGAATATTGATATATTCTGAAATCGATGAATGAAGCTTTTTAAGAACGCTGTTAATTGGTAGCTCAAAAAGTTCATATTATGAAGGCTTTCTGAATAGGCGGGTCATCACAGAGATGAGATCAAAGTGTAGTAGTGTGTAGATATCAAAGAGAGCAGCCTCGGGAAGCAGTTCAGTCATGTGGACGTGGCTCGGCAGAGGAAAGGGCTGTCATTTTCCTGGACGCCTATTGGCGTGCGCATGATTATTGCATAGTAAGCATATTCACAAGATGCGTTGGTTCACACCTCTGTCGGCCATCAAAACCTAAACAAAAAAGAAGAAGAAGAAATAAGGATATTCTGGAAAGGAAGTTTAGTTGAGTACTTTTCGTTCTGTAATCAGATATCACTAAACTATCGAGTTGATTATTGCTCACAAAAGCATATTAATTATAATCTAATAATGGAATCACTTTCTACGAAACTGTTTGTTACTAATATACAAAAGCCTAAACATTATAATCATCACATTCTACGAATATACCATATACCGATAAAATAGCAGCTTTAAAACGCAGTCTAGTGTGGATTACAGTGAAAATTTAAATGGATCAAAGTCAATTAAGAGAGTCCACACCGACCGCGTTTGTTAAATCGACGAGCCTATATTTATCTACATTTATCCACTTCGATATGACTGACAAGCGTATTCCAGTTTATATCTGGTTGATCGAACTATACTCAATATTGGATAGTAATTTCATCCTAGAAAATGTTTGACGCCAATTTTTTTGTGTGACGTATATTTTGTTCGTCAATTTTTGAATAGGTACACTTCTGTAAATCCTACCTAAAACCAGCAAACTCGCATGTCTTTGGCGTTGTATAGTAGAGCAGTAGTATAGATAGCCATGAGCACTTTTTGATACACAAGTTATCATATGCATATTTGTTCATAAATTATATTTCATAAAAAATACATTTCATCTGGTAATAAAATCGGTGAAGGTCGATAGATGCGTATGGGGTGGTATGGGCAACGCTTATCGCTTACCATCAGGTGTCGCATCTGCTCTTTAAAAAAAAAGCTGAAATATTTCATTCAGCTACATTCCAGTTAGCAACTATAATAATTACTCATACAGAAACCGACTTTAATAATCTCACTATCTCGTTTAAATTTACGTCATATCAGAAAAAGTGATACGGAATTTAATCAAAGTATCAAACAAATATTCTTATTTCAACATTATGTTTCTTGCTAATTAATAAAATGCATTCAAAGAGACAGATTCCTTTACAAATAAAAAAAGAAACAGTAAAATTTTCTGCAATGAAATTTATGTAACTAAACAGAAATACTCTGAAATTCTCTTCCTCGAAATATCGTCAATAAGAAACGCTTTCTGAAAAATGGACAATTCTCATTGTAAAGAAGTAGCTCCTTGGAGTATTTACATAAACATGCTTCCCAGAAGTTTAATAAACTATTCCTATCAAATATAAAATGCAAGACCGTTTCATTTATTAAACGTCGCCGCAAAATCTTCACAGCGGTTGCGACATTAATAAAACGTTTTACAGTTATGAATGTCCTTAATACTCTTGGAATATTACCAAAGCTATCCACAGGAGATGAAATTAAAAAGATCCGGCAAAGTGGGCTAAATGTACGCAGGTGCGTAGCCCATTTATATTCTTTCTAACTGAAATTGGGTATTATAATGTCTCGTTTTGGGGTATGACAGTGAATTTGCACTTCATAAGCGTTAAATTGGTCATTAGACCGCGCCGTCGAGTGCGGTAGTAAAGTGTGAAGAATTTATTGCGGGCCTGGGATCAGCTACATTTGGTCGTGATACGTAACTGATACGTACCGAGGGTGCAGTAATGTATTAGTATTGATCTACAATGAATGCAGTATCATGATAATATAGGTTTGAAAAGGTAGGAACGTACAGATTTCGTTATTTTTATTCCATGATTACGAATTAGTGTGGATTGATTTAGCGAATATAATTAAAATTATTAAATGGATAAAAACATAATGACTGTTCCCTAATATACGTCATACGTCAATTTTTTACATAATCAAAAATAAATATTTGCCAAAAATCTTAAAAGATTACACAATATCCTGTTTCCTCGCTAAAATAAATTGACCTTTACATTACCTGTCCGGACGAAAATTCGTGCGACATAAATTAATACTTCCCTTCCAAAATGCTCCTACCTAAATATAAAATAAGTGTATATTTCAACGTGAGGTAACGTCTCCTTAATCTCAATTTCATTGCTTTCATTATCGTCTTCTAGGGTCGGTTTTTTCAGAAACGAGCACTTTTTATACCGTTTAGTGCAGTGCCTGGAGCATACAAAACCGTAAAAGCTCGGATTAGAGTTATAGTGAATGAATTAATACGATCGATGTGGGATATTGTTTCTTAAACTATAAATTGCAATGTTTACCCAAATTTTTTTTGTGCACTCCATTGTTTCGTTGTTTAAAAAAAAATGTTATGAAAAATTAATGTTTGACCATATATTTTCACTTTCAACAGTATTTCTTTTTTTTATTCGAGTAGACATATTATAGGAATATTTTTCAAAGATACCTGTGTATAAAAATAGCAGTAGGGATCTCAAACAGATAGAAAAACGTGGAGGGGAGAGCGGAGCCACAACTGCTATGTACAATGGAATTTCTCGGCCGGTTTAATTATAAATTAAACGTACTCTATTGAGTAAATTTAAAAAAATAAGGTAATTAATTACGACTAATGAAAAGAAAAAAAATTATTAGTACCAAATCTGTTTATTTAAATATATTACAATTACCTACATTGTTGCCTACATCAAATACTTAGTTGAAATGATAATATCATCGTGAAAGCGTTCTATTAGTCGTTTTTTAATAGTTTTTCTACCGGGATATGCTCTGTAGTGATGACGTTTTTCAACTTTTGCATGGTAAATTGGCAATCATCATTCTCTTCTATGTAGGTACTTGTATATTTGCTCCATTGCTGCATCTACTTAGATTAATTTTCTTTTCAACATTACTGAGGTGAATTGAATTTTTCAGCAAATTATAATAATCCGAATGATATTTTGCTGCAAGTGTCTCTAAGTCGGTTATACTCGATATAATCTCTATAATAATCGGTTTTCTGGACGGCTATAAAATTCATGATGGATTCATTCAAAGTTGAAGTGTTGATGTATGAAATCTGACTACGCCGGCATTTTTTTGTATGGAGATACTACAAAGACCTCGTCTACTCGAGAGAATGCCGCAATTTGGACGAATTAACCCGGAAATTGAGAGTAGCAGAAGAAACCATTAAAATAATAAAAGGGTATTCAGACGTTTAAAAGACAACTTTTTCCGGTGATTTTGCACTTGCAGTGAGCAACAGGGGGGGTCATTTTGAAAATTTATTGTAATTAAACACCTTGTAATTGGTTTTATTTTGTTTGCATTAAAATTTTGCACTTACCACTTTTAGATTTCAATTTTTCGATTGAAGCCTTATGAATAATAAAATGAAATTTTCAGGGTAGCTACCTCATAGATAGAGTAAGTTTTTAAAAAGCAAAACGGATATTTTTTATGTGATTTTATTTTTTACGGGCCCTTGAAGTTATGAACATACTGGGTAATTTTATCTTTCTTGGCAATAAATTCTTTTTTTTTATTCCATTCGAAGATCTAACGATAGTAAATGTTACTATACTGAATTGGCCTTTCTTTCAGCTTAGCACACAAAAAAAATCAAGCATTTACCGCCATAATTCACGTCACCATAAATCAAAATCTCTACGTACTCGGCGATAGGTGAAAATTTGAAAAAAACGTCATAACTCCGAAAATACGAAAAATCGCATAATATACATGGGGGTGATTCGGATAGCCCTTTATGTCCTCTACCTCCTAGCTTCAGTATATCACTACTTCTTGGGACACCCTCTATGGTCAAACATGAATTTTTCACAATAATTTGTTTAAACAATGAAACAATGGAGTGCACAAAAAAAAATGGGTAAACATTGCAATTTATAGCTTATTTAACAATATCCCACATCGATCATATTAATTCATTCACTATAACTCTAATCCGAGGTGAAAACCCCCAGGCGCTCCACTAGTTGAAATAATCGTTTAATGCCGAAATGTAATGTTCTTTTTGTGGCGAAATTCATTTAGCCCGCTTTGAAATATGTTGAAAAATGAGACGTGATTTTAATTTTTATTGTCTGCTTAGAACTCTTTATGATTGTAATTGCAAGAAACATTATTACAAAATTTTACTTTATTTTCTACATTTTTTGTCTGGAATTTAAATAACTAGGTGTGCCCCGCGGTTTTTCTTGAATTGCTCCGTTCCTATTGGTCTTAGCGTGATGATATATAGCTCATAGCCTTCCTCGATAAATTGACTATCTAACAGTGAAATAATTTTTCAAATTGAACTCTTGGTTCATGAGATTAGCGCCTTCAAGCAAACAAACGAGCTCTTCAGCTTTATAATAGTAGTATAGAGTTGATTTTTAATACAAATAAAAAAAACTCTGAATCGTAAATATTAAAATCAACTAGTACCATTAATTAATTAAAGTACATTACGGTTCCAACGAACCCAATTCGAAACATTAACAATTTTCCAATATGAAAGGGACCCGTATAATCGTTATGCTCTTCAGAAATTCGGAGATAAACTGGAAAGTAAAGTCATTTCCCCTGGCCGATATGGACGGTACGGAAATAAGGGTGTAGCCCTTTATCGAGTCTAATCGAGACCGACCAGTGGAATAAGATTTGTGCCTTCCTGATACTTTGACAATCTTCTTGACTTGATAAGATACTGTTGAGTTGTTTTAACTTTGTGTGAGGTTTCTGTGGGATTTTATGTCTGTCATTTTTGTGTGATTCGCCAAATGTGTATTGATGTAGATAATCATAATAAAAGAAATCGTTAAAATCTTACTAATATTATCAATGCGAAACTTTGAGTATGGATGTATATTGTGTGTATGTTTGTTACTTTTTCACTACTGAACGGATTTAAATAATAAATAAATAAATAAATAAATAAAACATTTATTGATAACAAACGAAAAAAGAAAAAGATATACAAGCCACACAGAAACAGAAAAAAAAGTAATAAGAAAACATGGTAAAAAACTTAAAACTAACACAAAATAATTACACAATTAAAAACTTACAACCTAAAAATAAAAAAAACAAGTACTGTGCGGCAACGTCTGTTATCAAAAGGGGCTTCTCAGTATAAAGCTGCAGTGACTTTTGAGTCAACTGGCAGCACTGATTTTCAGAAACCCCTGTTGACAGTCGGAGTTACAGCCTGTGTGATGTGTGTGCGTGTGTGTGTGTGTGTGTGTATGTGTGGGTGTGTGTGGGTGGGTCGGTGCGTAGATATATAAATAAAATAAACGTAAACATATAAATAAGTACGAACTATATAGGATTCAATACGACAAGAAAATTAAAAATAGATATGTATCAACTATAAAATACTTACTATACTTACAATATTATCAGAGATGAAATATGGTGACAGACACTACAACGGGTACTAAGCTGGTTCGTAGAATTTAGGATGTATTTTCGATACTTGAAACGAAAGCTACTGACTGATGTTAATTTAGACAGAGGCGGAGGGAGATCGTTCCAGCACTTTGTGGCCCGGTAAGTGAATCCACCTCTAAAGGCTGCGGTGCGATGCTTCGGAACTGAAAGTTTTACGCTGGCGAATCTTGTATTATAGTTGATAGCACTACGTTGACCCAACCATGCCAGCTTGTTGTACAGATACTGTGGTATTTTTTTTATGAATTATTCCAAACAACAGAGTGGCAAAGTGTAGTTTCCTACGTCCGTCCATATTCAAGATATTGGCATCTCTCTTTACATAATACTTTGTAGAGTGTACAGTGATAATATGTACCATATACTTCCGTTCTTTTGAAAAATATGAAATGAACTGGTAGGTATTACTATGGTAAATACATGGAATTATAATAGCATGAAGTCATTAATATATTTGTGTCGTTTAATATAATAAAAATTAGTATATTATGATGTCGTTTCATTGAGAGAGACTGCAAATATATTTTCAATGCAAGCAGATTCCCAGATTGTCAATATATTTTTAAAAGATTTAAATATTTATTATTACAAAAACGGCTCTTCCTAGTAGGATAAATAAGGAGCATAAACATAGAATATCGTATAAACGTTTGCTCACTCTAAAGAGCAGCATCGCTACCACAAACACAAAATAGAAAAACACAATCATAAATTGTACGATTCAAATGTAAATCAAGCGAATTTTGTTCGCGAGAAATTTTAAAAATTCCAAACGGAATTCAGCACGAAACCGGCTGCCCAGATAGTATGTAACTGATGTTGGACGTATCATTTATTATATTGCTTCCTAGTTCATTTAAAGGATAGTTTACTCCGCCCATTTTTCATGCCTTTTACGAAACACGTTTTAAAATTTTAATGTAAGTTGCGCCATGACGGGGAAATATGAGACGGATTTAAATTTTAGAGTCATGTGTTTTGATAAACGTGCGACGTGCGTGATGTAGGTTGCTAGTTTGGATTTTAGTGTAAAGTTTTAATGTGTAACGTGAAGTTACTTCGCATTAAAATAGTCCCTAGATGGTATTTTTTTACGTTAAGAGCATATTATAAACGAGCAGACGAGTCACCCGGTACTAAGTGATCTACGTCATGCAGAAAGACATGCGTTACGTGGTGTCATGCATGAATGATCCTTTCAAGATCCTTTCATGCTTGCATTGCATTACTATCTAGTGACTAAATAAAAGTACCGTTTGGGATAATGGAACAAACTATTGTAATTGTGCTGAAATTATAATGTGACACTCAAGTGAATGTAGATTGTAGGTATAGTGAGACGAGCGTAAAAATTTATATGTACCTACTTTGTCCCTTAATTTATGTTTTGAGGTTAAGATTGAATAATACGAATGAATGTAGATAACTTTGATTTATAAGTAGTAATAATGTGATTTCTTATAAGCAACTTATCCTACTAATATTATAAATGCTAATATTATAATTGCGCTTCCACACAAATACTACTGAACCGATTACAATGAAAGTTGGTATGTAGGCAGCTAAATAATCAAAATAAGACATAGGCTACTTTTTATCCCGGAAATCCCACAGGAACAAAATCAAGTCATTAATAAATACATATTTTAAGAAAATAATCATCATCATCGTCTTGTAATACCAGATACTAGAACCTTAAAATGCTCCATACTATTACAGTATAAGTTAAAATTTTATTATAACATTAATTAACAACTTACCAAATTAACTGTAGTAAATAGTTTAAGAAAAGGATTACGCCTACAACTAACTTTACTGTTCTATAATTATTATTCATTCTAAGAATCAGCTATTTTACAAGACTCGTCTGTAAAACAATTAATTAATATCTTAAAAGTTACGAGAAAAATATTTTAGTCCAAACTTTGAATAATGCAAAAGTTATCAGACAATAAGCAAGTTTTTGTTTCAAAATATATTCCAATTAAATTTGTTTCTCCTAGCTCAGAGCGAACGTTAAATTATCAAAATAATAATACTAATCTACAAGTTGAGATATCAAAATATAATTAATGAATAAACTTCGCTTATTTTAAACGTACAAATTCAAATACATTTATTTTAGAATTACAACTATTGTTTTGTTAGTCGTAATTGCTTTTGACGGAGTAAGCAGACTAGAAAATTTGATGAATATGAAAATTTTGCGTATTTGATGTTTTCATAACTCACAAATCTATGCGTAGGTAATTTAAAACGAACGAAAAAATGCGATGCACGATGACTCTATCTACATTATTTTTGTCTTATTTTTTGTTATTTCTAATTTCATATTTTGAAGGCCGATTTTTTTGCTGTGTTATTAGATTAAATTATACTTAAATATACACAACAGAACTATAAAAATATCAAATAACTATTCTTGTATTACAAATATTTATTACCTACTAGCTGCGCTCCGCGGTTTCACCCGCGTGGCTCCGCTTCTGTTGGTCTTAGCGTGATGATATATATAGTCTATAGCCTTCCTCGTTAAATGGGCTATATAAACCGAAATAATTTTTCAAATCGGACCAGTAGTTCCTGAGATTAGCGCGTTCAAACAAACAAACAAACTCTTCAGCTTTATAATATTAGTAGGTATAGATTTACTATCCAGATCGACATTTGTCACCATCTACCATTATAAACAGCACCTGAACCTTTAAACTGTTAAAAATACACACTAGCCTCTTAAAATATGAAAAATCGTGTACGTAAAAAATCCCCAGTGTACTTTACCAACAAGGGGATGTTGTCACATACGACTAACTTGATGTTTGGCTCCTAAGCGGCTTATCGTGTGTAATCCGACCCCACAAAGCTTTCGCTGCAATTAGCCACGCTGTACTGTGATTTAGGACGCGAATTAATTTTAAATCCTTGGCCTTGTTAATTGAATTTGATTTTATTGTTTGACGCGAGTGTGCGTGTGTTTATAAATATAGGATAGGTCTTATCTTATCAAAATATCTACTAATGTTTTAAACGTGAAATTTTTCGTTTGTGGGAATGAGTAAGTGTTTGTATGTATGTTCGTTCTTCTTTTAAGTGAAAATTACTAAACGGATTTTTATGATAAATAGTGATGTAGCTTAATATGACTCATAAGCTATATAAATATTAGTGCTTTTTATATTAAACTAGCGACCCGCCCCGGCTTCGCACGGGTGCAATGCTGATACTAAATACACTACAGAAAAACTGTGAACGTTGTATATAAAAACATAGCGGCCCGCTCCGGCTTCGCACGGGTATAAAATAGATAGCCGGGCGGCCGGCCGGTACCGCCGCAAACGCTACGTCCCGCAATTTTTAAATCTGTAATATCTTCGAAAATATTCACTTAAATCATACGGTGTAAAAGGCCATATAGATCTATATTAAATGAACAATGTATTCAAGGTATTTAATTGGTTATGGATTAATGCTGTATTGGTTAGAATCGCATCGAAAATTAGCCATTATTTGTCGTAAAAAGTAAATTACAAAAAAAAGTTATTGTGGGTTATCCATAAGAGATAGACATATACCATCGCAGACTTTTCTGTAGACCTTTTCAATGTGTATAATACTTAGTACATTATTTTGATAAAACTCGTAGGGTTCAGCCTGCGTTTGCAATGTAAGCGGAAAAAATGTAATTTTTTACGACATCACATTAGAAACCTCAAAAATAACAGTACTTCTCCACTATTTAATGGATGTTATTATACATATAAACCTTCCTCTTGAATCAGTCTATCTATTAAAAAAAACCGCATCAAAATCCGTTGCGTAGTTTCAAAGATTTAAGCGTACAAAGGGACATAGGGACATAGGGACAGGGAAAGCGACTTTGTTTTATACTATGTAGTGATTCGATTTATGTTTATCTTATTAGCAGTAAATGTAAAGATTTTGAGGAATTTGATAACCTTATAAGTAGGTAGGTACAGTTTATTATTAGTTTGATTATTCTAAAAATAATTGTTGGCAAAGAGATTTGTATAACACTAAAATCTTGTAAAAGTAGAGTTCAGAAAAGTTATATCTAATATCCACTTTAAAAGACAGTATCATACCAAAAATATTGTAGAAACGTGATGTTGTTTAACTTTTTAAAATGAATAGAGACTTATATAATCTAATCTTTTGCTGTCTTGTAAAAGTTCAGATTGTTTATAAACATATTGTATAAAAGGAATCTCTATTTTCCTTGATCCAACAATAACTTGAAATAGACTCTGCCATTTTATTTTAAAAAATTTATATTATGTTGAGACGTTTCATAGAAATAAAAGTGTAAAAAGTGTGTTTAAAAAGAGAAGAAGAAATTTTTCTACAATGTAACTACTATTTAAACTCGTTTTATCGTAGTTTAGTGACCAAAAAAAGAAAACTAATAATTGAGCTAGTCCTTCTGTCTTCATACATAGTATAAAACAAAGTCGCTTTCTCTGTCCCTATGTCCCTTTGTATGCTTAAATCTTTAAAACTACGCAACGGATTTTGATGCGGTTTTTTTTAATAGATAGAGTGATTCAAGAGGAAGGTTTTAGTATATAATTTATTAGGTTTTAGACAAAGCGGGCGAAGCCGCAGGCGGTAAGCTAGTATAAAATAAAATAAGAAAATTACCCATTTAATAAATCATTATCTATCGTTTAATACAATCACATATCAATTCATTTTCTATGCATTAAGATAAAATAACTACAGAAATTACACATAAGATCTTACTTCAACATATACAAGTTTATAATCCCAGTACCTAGTTAACTAAATACATGCGAATAACCGCTTCAAAACATGTACAATATTCGTGAAACAGTGATGTGAGGGCTATCTCTGGATTGGATTAGAGCCGTGTAATCCGGCAATCACCCAGTTTAAGTCTCGCTTCGTTGCCTGTAAACCAATATCTAGTTGACAATGTATATGACGATCATTTTGTATTACACTGTTTATTTGGTAGTATGGTGCAGTACTTATATTTTAGTTTCGAATAAACATGTGCTACAAAATAGTATCAAATATTGTCTTATAATACTATAATTACTCAGTGTTCTAAATGTGCACTAAATTAATGATTAAAGCCTTAACTATACTAATATTATAAAGCTAAAGAGTTTGTTTGTTTGAACGCAATAATCGAAACGGGTGAAACCGCGAAGCGCAGCTAGTCTCTAATAAATTCCCATTTTCTAGTCAAGTTTCAATAAATAATATCCTAACAACATTCTACAAATTATGTTACATTTTTAAGAGACACAGACAGAGTTCCCGCCAAAGTTGTAATTGGCTCTTAAGTTGTTTGGAGTGACGTCACAGTGACGTCGTGACGGCAAAAAGCAGACAAACTTGCGAGCTAAGGCAGTGGCCTAATTCAAGCTATAACTATTGACTATCGCTTTTACTACGTCAAAGCTAGTTTGGGAAAATATGTTACGTAAATATTCATAAACTCTAATACTCGCTTAAAATAAATCAACTTGACTTATTTTAAGCGTTTTATTAGCTTCACAACGGACCGATTTAATTCAAACTTGGATGGGATCGGTGACAATATAATAATTTCATGAATTCAACTTATGAAAGCGTCCTTTTTAGTTTTTTTTATTGAAACTAAGTAGGATGGAACTATAATGTTACTTTAATCTTTTATTCAAAATAATTTATCAAATGTGATAAATATCAATTCTGTAGTAGGTAGGTAAGTACCAAGTATTCCAATATAATATGAAAAGCATCGATCGACGTGTATAAATTTGAAGGCAATGTTTTGATGGATGAAGAAACAGCGTACGTGGTGATATCAGAAAATTGCTTTTTCCCTTATTAATACGTGCACCTGGATATAATATTTGAGCTCGATCTTCCTAACGTTTTGGACTAAATTATTCACATTGATGTTTAAGGCGTAAGTGAACTTTTTTATGTTAGAAAGAGTGTATTTATAAATTAGTTAGGGACAAAATGTTCATTCATTATTAACATCTTCATTCCTTTTAAAGTCGTCATTAAATTTCATATAATTTCTTGCTGTCCCTATGTTTTAAAAATGTCTTATTATTTTATTATCTCCTGTTGCAATAACCGGTCTGACTAAATAAACTGTTGTTAATTATTATAAAAGATATTGAATCCCATGATTTTTCAGTTTTAAGCTTGTATTGAAATTCGTAGGTTTTTTTGTTATTATTGATCGCTATTCTACCGTATTTTTTTCGTTTATTCATCGTAAAGTTTAAAGCCACTGTGTATATTAAAAAAATAAGAGCAGATGAATAAAATATCCCAAACATCAACAGTACGGAAAAATATTCGTGCAGTTTAACTGTTTTCAATTATTCTTTGTTGTCGAAAAACTACATGTTTCTGTCATGTTTTTCAATTGGATACTCTGTTTATTTTATCCACTTTTCCTGGTAAAATTTTTGCGGTCACAGGGGGAGTCGAAAATCACCATTTCAAATATAGCCATACAAACAAGAGAGGCAACAAACATAATATTTACACTGCACTGTATCCTTTAAATGTAAAAATGCGATATTTAAATGTGTATCGAAACTGGTAGATTACAACTCTGAAGAAAATATATTTATAATATTATGTCGAATTAATATAAGAGCAGCTATAGCAACATGGAGGTGAAATGTATGTTTACTTTGATTTGAAATGATAAATTTTGATTGAATGTAAAATTCAACTCAATCATGGAACATACTGCAATATATTTTTATATAGAGATGCTTTTGAAACTTCATATTACATACAGCTCATAACTCATAAGTTTCAGATGTTTCTGTTGTTTTGTAAGAAAATAATTACGTAATAAAAATGTCGATAAATGCAAATAACGCGATATTTCGTAATAGATTCAAACCTGCACGATTCATGCTTAGTATTTAACCGACAGCAATAAACTTTTCTACGTTTTAAAATAGTATAAAACTGAAAGTTATACTCTAATGAAAATGTAACGAAAGCATCGTATATTTTGATTCAATTTCACATGCGCTGGAAAATGCTGTAGATAATAATTACCTACTGTAAGAAATAAGGTATAAAATTATTAAAAAACATTACTATATACTTACGTTGTTTTTATCATTATAAAATTTGATACTGTAGTTTACATTACGTTATTTTTTACATTACAAAATAATATAATTGTTAAAAAATAGCAGAATTTTCGTTGTAATAATATTAAGAACACCTTTTTCCATGGACACTAAATGGAATAAATTTGATAAGGCAGATATCATAGTCAAAAATACAATTTTAAGTATGCATGCATCTCTATAATTAGACTCAAATTGAAAGTACCAACAGAGGCAAAAGGGTAGATATCATTATGAATTATCACAGCATAAGCTAAATGGTTTATACTTTCATTCATGTCAGTAAAAATACAAGGCCGCTCAAAAGCAAAGTGTACACGTCTATCAAAAGTCAAAAGTAATCATTGTATTAAAGTTAACATACAAACAACTGATAGCGAGCGCGTGTGTAACTGTGCCAATAGATTAGAAAAAACGATCGAACCAAGTGATAAAGTACACTCACTGCCTCAGAATCTAACCCTCCAGCATATTTTCTTTCAATCGATTGGCTAAGTCTTTATTGCCCTATTGGGCTCGTTTTTTACCCGCTTAGCGCTCGCGCAACCCTCCCGAATATCTTTAACAAATTTATTCAAGCCCGCTCAAGATGTTTTGTTTGGTCGAAATAGTCAATAAAACGTGATAAAGGGTTTGGGAAATTAGTATTGGGAGGGCTAAATCTGGAGCGAAAGCTGTTATTTCTATGTAATATATTACTTATGTACATGATAACAAAAAGTATATTTGATTGAAAACAGCTAGGTTTTGAAAAGGTAGGTAATTGTGTGCTCAAGACATAGGGCAAGCCTGATTTAATTTATTGACTTACTGTCTTTAATTTGTACTGTATTGGAACGACGTGATATTATATTGATTAGACTTTCATTAGATTATAGAGGAATTTAGTGAGATAAATATGAAATATTTTCATCTCATATAACGTGGACGAAATCGTAGTCACCAATTGCCAATTGCTAGTTATTGAATTTATATTTTCACAAACGCTATTTAAATATAACTTATCAGTATTTATATACTATTAATAATATTTGCGGCATATGGTTTTTGCTCTTTGAGTAAACTCAAGTCTATTTTAATTTATTCCTCCCTACGTATATTTAAGTATGTTAGAATTAATATTAATGTACTCTGACGCTTTTTAGGTCGTAGGCTAAATAAAAGTTTCATTGAATTGCCTGCATATATTATATTAAATATTTAGTAATCTTATGATAAAGTTTTACTAGTCATAAAAAACACAATTACAAAATAATAGTCAAGTAAAATCAAATAAATCATCAAATAAACATAACAAAAACTCAAAATATTTGTAAAAAGAGAACATAATATTTAGTGCACCACTTTTAACTAAAGAACGGATAAACTGATTTAACGATTTTTTGGTTTGTTGGATTTGTCCTTGCTTCAGTTAATAATCTGTTAAACAATTTAAAAACGTACATACTAAAAATCTATCCGGGCGGATCCGGGGTATATTAGTATACCTATTGTTATTTTAGAGTACCATTGTATATTTTGGTCTAGAATTAAGCAGATTAGGTTTAAAGAAAAATAATACATCGTCATCGGGGATATAGCTCAGTGGTAGAGCATTCGACTGCAGATCGAGAGGTCCCCGGTTCAAACCCGGGTGTCCCCTAGAGGTATTTTTTTCTTGACGTACAATTTTATTTTTTGGTAATAACAATTTAAGGTCACTTTTTTCAGATTATAAAGCTTCTATTTGATTGTTTAATTAACCGAGCTAAGTTCAGAAACTACTACCACAGAATACTTAACAGCAGCTAACGCTACTACTAGTTGGAATTGAAAAATAAAATTTGTTATTTGAAAAATAAAAATAAAATCTCTTTGAGAATAGATGAAATTGCATAAGACATAATAATAATATGATGATAATAAAACTTGTATTTCTGTTCTAACTAATTCTCTCCAATTATAAAATAATAAAAAAACAAACATTTATTCAACAATATTTACATATCGTAGCGACAGTAATTGCACGTTACTCGCTTCAGTAATGCGAGAAATACTAATTTATAAGCCCATCACTACGAATTCGTATCGTTTGAAAATATTTGAAGCTAAAATGTATATCGACTAGTTTCATAACTGCTTGCCAATAATATTAATCTATTTATTTGTTTTATTTATTATTTAACCATTTATTGGTAAAAATAAATATCTATAATCTTAATATATATAAATCTCGTGTCACAATGTTTGTCCTCAATGGACTCCTAAACCACTTAACCGATTATAATAAAATTCGCACACCATGTGCAGTTCGATCCAACTTGAGAGATAGGATAGTTTTTATGAAAAAAAAACTAAACATGTAGGTACCACGGGCGAAGCCGGGGCGAACCGCTAGTATATTATAAATATCTATCTCTTTAATTGTCTTTTAAAAATAAGGTGTATACCTAATACCTAATTTTAAAATATCAACATTTTATTTTACCTATTTTTGTTTAAATTAATCGTCGCCATTTTTCGTTTAATTACGTTTATATTTTTTTTGAGAAAATGGCGAGACAAAAATCAAATTTATTTATTGAAAAATTGATTTAGCCCGGCGTCATTGTTGCCGGGTATCTAATACCCGACGCATTTTAAAACTGTCATAATTTTAAAACAAAATGCGCACGTCTTTTGTCCGTTACAGTAGCTGCGGTCATTGACCTCTGTTCGCGTATATTCTTCTCTATTTAGTGTTGCTGCGGCTACCTCGTAGTGTAGACATGTGTAAAGAGCGCGCGGGTAAGTTATACCCGGCCACAATGGCCACGTAGCGTTTATAAAGGCAGCGTGTTTGTTGTTTTTTATTGTTTATTGATAAATTGCATATCGTTTTTCAAAGTTTTATGAACCATGTCTTACGAAAGCGAACTACGTCGACTGCTAGCCTTGTTTGAACAAGCTGACGCCAGTGAAAATGAACAGTGCAGTTCAGACGACGAGGGTGAAATCGACCATATTTCAGAGCGAAGTCAAGGCAGTGATACGGAACAGGAATGCAGCGATGATGAGCAAGAAGTAATTGTTTCAACAAGTAACCAGCAGTTTTATATTGGTAAAGACAATTCCACCAAATGGTCTTCGCAACCACCTCGGACCAACGTCCGCAGTCCGCACAGGGTCAGTAGGCCTAGTGTGAGTTTGATCGAGTACGAAACGTTACTATCGCGTTTGCGTCACAGCCGAATTAGTATGGGAAATCGAACAGCGCCCCTAGCGGACGTATGGGGAAGCTTTGATTCCCCATACAAATTTCGCTGTGACGCAGACGCGATAGTAACGTTTCGTACTCGATAAAAACTCACACTAGGCCTACTGAAAACGCTGCATTGATCTCGATAGCGAACAAGTATATTATTAGTAAATAAGCTTTGTTTTATATAGTTCATGATTTCATGTTTATGTTCTAAAGAAAATTTTATGTTTTGTCTCTAAATCGACACCTCCTACGTATAATATCGTAACTGTATTTGATCAACTTT
>CAJQZM010014823.1:5062-25621 GCA_907164665.1 Colias nastes
CCGACGAAAATTTTACATCTTTTCGACACGGGTGTCATTTTCATGGTATTTGGGGTAGCTATTAACCAATATGAGGTCAAAACTAAAATCGAAGATGGCGCCGACGAAAATTTTACATCTTTTCGTCACAGGTGTCATTTTCATGGTTTTTGGGATAGCTTTTTACCAATATGAGGTCAAAGCTAAAATCCAAGATGGTGTTGACGAAACTTTTACATCTTTTGGCATGGGTGTCATTTTCAAGGTTTTTGAGACAGCTATTAAGAAATCCCCAATGTAACCGTCAATAATTAGGTATATTTTTCTTACTCCTTTAAAGTAAACTTAAATAAAATAACAAAAACGTTAACAACTACAGTTTTGTAGAAAGTCTTAAAAAAAAACAATTTTTAAGAACATTGAAAAGCATATTTAGAAATGTAATATAAAACGCAACTCTGTGGCAATCATGTTAATATTCTGACAGATATTATTAACTTTAAATATAATATTCACTAAACTTTATTTAAAATAAAGTTTATCTTAAACATTAAAACGAAGAGAATAAAATAAAAAAGAGCGTGTGTGCCGAGATAACATGTCAGGAGTGAAACTTCTTTGGCGAGATTCATAGATACCAAAATCGCCGCCTTGCTCCAAAACGCGACAGTATTACCATGACGCGATCTTGAAATTCGACGACGGTAACATTGGGGATTTGTTAATAGCTATCTCAAAAACCTTGAAAATGACACCCGTGACGAAAAGATGTTAAATTTTCGTCGGCGCCATCTTGGATTTTAGTTTTGACCTCATACTGGTTAATAGCTACACCAAAAACCATGAAAATGACACCCATGACGAAAAGATGTAAAATTTTCGTCGGCGCCATCTTGGATTTTAATTTTGACCTCATATTGTTTAATAGCTACCCCAAAAACCATGAAAATGACACCCATGACGAAAAGATGTAAATTTTTTGTCGGCGCCATCTTGGATTTTAGTTTTGACCTCATATTCGTTAATAGCTACCCCAAAAACCATGAAAATGACACCCATCACGAAAAAAAGTCAAATTTTCATCAGCGCCATCTTGGATTATAGTTTTGACCTCATATTCGTTAATAGCTACCCCAAAAACCATGAAAATGACACCCATGACGAAAAGATGTAAAATTTTCGTCGGCGCCATCTTGGATTTCAGTTTTGACCTCATATTCGTTAATAGCTACCCCAAAAACCATGAAAATGACACCCATCACGAAAAGATGTAAAATTTTCGTCGGCGCCATTTTGGATTTAAGTTTTGTCAAATTGCTTTACCCCACCAATCCATTCAACAACCCATAAAAAAGAGGATCTCAGTCAACGTAATTTTTAAAACATAATTTTAAATTACATACAAATAATTTGAATATGAAACTTATACAGTTTACTCTTATAAAGTATCAAATATTTCAAATCACGAAAACGACAGTGCACGCACAATAATCTTTTTCTTATTCGTTTTTATTTTTGGGACGAGGAGCGATACACCCGTCCTTCCAAGAGCGCTTCTGAGCGCGGTCTGACGACCCGCGAGAGCAAAATGTATGAAGAAATCGACAAGTATTTTTAATTTAGCTAATAATTGAAATAAAATTTTTATTTAGATACAAAAAAATTATCATAATCTATAAAGGACTATATATCCCTCAATAATGTATAGGTAAGAAGATAGATTAGGCTTTTAATTTTCTTATAATGGTACCGTTTTAGACCCCATTTTTTTGCATTTTATGCGATTATTGTGCTGGGAAAATCGTATTTCAGCGACAATTTTGTATGACGTCGTACAATTTTTATAAGATGAACGTAGAGCTGAATATATTATCTTTAAATTAAGATATTACTATGTTCTCACGTGTAATTGCTTTAAGTTAAAATGGTACCGAAAAACAGCGTGTTTTTGTAAAAATACGTAATAGCACCCTTAAGTAATGTGAAAATATGTAGGCATAGGTAGGCAATATATTTTTCAGTAATTCAACACAACATTATACGTATACCCATAACCCAGTAATTGAAAAAACTAACTATCACTATCTATCAAACACCTAGGTATATAGTGTCAATACCATATTAAATAGTAACATAATAATATGTTTATTACCCTCGCTTGTCCCAGAGCACCGTCCGCACACGCACACGCTCATATCACAATAAAATAGACACATAAATATAATTTATCAGCGGACCCACACTGACCATTCCCACGAAACAACAATGGATTACAATTAGATGCAAATATCATTCAAACGGAGTAATATCGTGAGTGAGAGGGTCAGCCTCTATGCAAATATTGCGAAGTTGTTAAATTTCCCCGGTGACCACCCTGCGCACATTAAATGCCTATATACGAGATATATATTCGCAGTTTTCCCGATACGAGTGTATCAAATATAAAGATATTTTGGCTTAATGTTCCGTGAAATCGCTTCACGCATGGCTTGATGTGGACTATAGTTTGTTTGTATTTTAAATTACTGTTTGTTTCGCTTTACTTATAAGTGTTGGGCTTTTCTTATTGGACTGTAATAATTGTGAATATTTATTTGTAGATAGATGGCGTTGGTTGTCGCACAATTAAGAAACTTTTTAGTGAGCTTTTTTAAAATATATTGAGTCAAGCGTTTTGGAAAATATCTAGACTCAAATATTAAATATTAAGCAGACATTATTTAATTCACTGAATTACTCAGAAACACAGTACCTATATGGGTAAGCAAGAATATACATATCCCGAATAAAGAATTTCTTTATTTATAGGCTTCCGATTTTCTCAGTAAACTTGTTACCATAAATTCCATATTCTTTTCAACATTATGGAAATGCTCTTTGGATGTTCGTGCGAAAATTATTCCAAGTAGGCGTTCCTTTCGACGTTTATTCGCTTGTTGAATAATGTTTTATTTTTATGACTCTCAGTAACATCTCCACGACGACATCGATGAAACTACTCCGTGTTCGCAAAGTATCAGAAATCTATATTAAGAAGTGACAGTTAGCGAAAAGTTTTATTGAATGCTTTTTATAGTAAACCTGCTAAAGATAGCAAAAAAATTACAGTTGGCAATCAGACTCCTTATACCAGATAATAATATTGCACATTATTCTTGCAGCGTTGAGTAAACTAGGTATAACTATGTAGTTCTGTAAAATCCATACATTGATTTCAAACACGTAATGCCGAAATTTCCACACCAAAAATAACATAGGAAAGGATAGAGGATGCTGGTCATAAATATATATTTAGTGTCCCTTTGTGGAAAGACATTGTTATTGAAATAAGGTGAGCGTGGGCCGTTTCCTCGGCACCCGCCCTTTATCGCTCTACTAACTTCATCTATAAGATATTTCAAAGGTATTTTTCATATATCCTTAAGCTGCATTTAAAACACGCACGTGCACAACATATTTGATACAACACTGATCGTTTTAACGTGATTATATTGTTAGAAATAGGTATGTGTTTATTGAAAATGTAACCTGTTAAATGATGTTGATAGATTCTTAATAGTGTTTTATAATAAACGTTAAAATTAATATATCTTGTCGCTAATGGACCAATAGTGCGGTTATTACTAGGTACCTACAGCTACCTACTTTAAGGGGTATAAACTACAATATCCCTAAAGTTGTTGAAAGTATAAGGACTTTATAGTTATGAGGCACATTATTATGAACATCAACTGTTTTTAATAGTATAAGTACTTATTTAAAAAGCCAAAATGTATTTTTTATCCAAGTCACTACAAAAGTAATATTGACTTTCTAACTCTATTTTCATAACGTGATTAATAAATATTTAATGGCTGTAATAATAATAAGTGTATTCAAAACTTTTTAAGATAATAAAAGTGCTATGGAGTATATTATAAGTTCAAATTAAGGTTTAAATGATAATAGTCACGCAATACAACCGTTTGAAGACAACAAAATGGGGGTACCTATGTAAGATTTATAACTTAATTAAAATAATGAGTCATAAATAAAGATACTATTAAATAGTTATGCATGATAAATCCAATATTAACAAATAAATTGTATTAACATTGTTTTAAAATTTATTAGATAATAAATGTATGTACCAACACGTTTTAAAGGAAACTTTCTTCAAACAACTCGAGGAATTCCCATCGTACTTAAGAGTCCTTATCGATTTTAGAGTGATTTTTACTTGTTTCTGTAATTCTTTAGACGCTCGTTTAACAAAACTAAATTAGTAACAATGTGTGATGATATCTTAAATTAAAGATTCATTCAATATCTAAAATACGTTCGAGACAATTTATTGATATTCATTGTATAGTTTGTTTAATAGCCAATAACCTAAGGCGTGTTTCAATTTTTTCCATGCGGGACGTTCGTGTCTTTGTATTTTACACGGAATTTAATAGAAGAAGTTTTCTTATAAAATATACTACAGTAAAGACACTGAGAAATCCTAAAATATGTTCGAGGCAATTTATGTACTTTTATTGAAAAATTCAAAGAACATCTAAGTTAAAATAGCCTTACTTTGATGAAATTTTATGCGTATATGGCGTCGAATTTCTAGTTGTTACAACAGAGTTAAAAAAAAATAAAAAATACACACTAAATGATAAGTTAATGCTTAAAAATTTGCAATAAAAAAATACATATTATATGTTTTATGAAAGAAATGGAATAATTTAAAGTTCTCTAGAATTTTAGATTATATACGGGAGCGCAAACGTTGTTACGGCAGATCTATATAATCGAATATTCTAGAGAATTTTAAATTATACCATTACTTTCATATAACATAGTAGTTCCTAAAGAATTAAAGAAACAAGTCAAAATCACTCTTAAAATCGATACGGCCTCTTAAACAAATCAAGAACAGGCAAGAATTTTAGCAAATGTTGGAACGAAACAATTTACGCCTACGAATACGTAACATAACGATACACGAACCGAATACGCTTTCGGCAATAACCGGGCAACATTCTAACAATTTAATGTGGCATAAACAATACAAATACTGTACTCGCCTCCGGCATGTACCCGCGTACAGGCTATATTTATTGTCTATGGTATTGTGGTGCGATCGTTACCGTATATCTGAGTGGGGGCGTAGGTACTGGGGTGCCCTATCATGAATCCTGATACACAACGACAATTTCAATACGACCTACGTGCGTACACAAATGTGGCCTGTGACGTATGCGCGTGGAGGCCTCTTAAAATTGGGAGCAGTGGAAGGGTTAGTTGATTGGACGAATACTCCTGGGCCTCGGTGACCCGTGTGCTATGTTAATGGGTTTAATCGTCCACTAGTCCGTCTCGACGATTTATGTTTCATTTTCGATCTCGTTATGCACGGTGGATTATGTGTCCCTTGTTAAATTCATAATGGCTTGATATAAATCTAAGCTATGGTCCCCATGTCTTTCATGCTTGTGAGTAGAAGAACTTTTATTCAGATTTAGACATAATAAAATGCTCTATGAGATTTATTAAGTGTGTTTATTAAAGTGCTTTAAAGAACACCTTTAGAAAACTTTAAAATTACAGTAAGTATAATTTTAAATATGCACTAGTACCTACACACATACTAAGTTAATGACTTACAAGTAATATTGAATTTTTGTTCATCTACATCTTATAATTGACAAAATTTGTAAAACTATCTAAGTTTTAAGCTCTAGCTAATATGTAGGTATCTACAAAATGTGCATGCACTATCTGTATCCATTACAGTCATTAGGGTAACAGTTAATACAGGTGGTTTATCAGAATTTAAAACAGGGATTAGCACCGTCTAGGCCGGCCGTATCGCGTCACCCGCCGGTCTCTATTTCACCGGCTCGCGCTGGCTTCCACTGGATCGCGTCGGATTTTATCGGATTATACCGGCTCCACGTGGCTGCTCCTGCAATGTCGCGATATCGAAATGTTTATGCGTTAAATTGGTCACCGAATTATATGGCCTATCTGATTACGGTTGCTTTAATTTTGTGAGCATTTTAATCACATTTGCATCCATTTTGAATTTTGATTAATTTTCTTTATTAACTATCGAAGTAGAATCGAATTTACTTCATTCGAAATAGTTATATGGCAAACAAATACAAGTAAGTATTCTTAGTTTCTAATTACATACATACATATATGTATTATTTTGGATAAATGAAACGTGAAAAGTATAATGGCAATATCCATTAAATTCTCCCAACACCAATAATATTTTGCACGTGTTTAAGTAATTTTTAATCAATTTCATAAAGGTAATTGAATTCCATTTTATTACCAATACAAAACATCAGCACACGATCTTCCAAATCCATCCCCTGCTACGACGCGGACGTAGACTCTCTACGACGTAGCAGTAACATATAATCCTTTTCGCTACAATAGCAATTTCAAACTTCCTTATGGGCTTCGGATAATCTTTCTTTATATCGAGTCAGTAGCAGCTACGTAGACTTTTGTCCTTGTCGAGCTTACCGAAAAATTCGCATTCGCGATAGGGACGAAAAATCTTTGTGAAGAAAACGCTTCACTTCCCAATAAAGAGGGGAGTGGTAATGTGTATTTAAATTTTGGTTCAAGTGTAATAATTTCGTTTTTTAATTTAATTTGTAATGAGGTAGTAAATCTTGGAGGGGAGCATAAAATAAATCTCTTTAAGTAATCTTAAATACGCGCGCCAGGTTTGAAGGGGATTATAAATTAAGATTACACCGAGTTAGATTCAAAACGATAAATCAGAGATTATTATAACATGTACGATGTTATAATGCTCAAAATAATATGAATCTACATGATTTATGATATAATAACATATAAGTTAAGATGTCAAGAGATTCCGATATTGGAAATATGTACTTAATATTATAAATTAGATAGGTACATATGTTAATCCTTGTATGTATGGATATTATTGTGTTTATGTTAAAAAATGATATTGACAAATAGGTCTCTATTTTGATTTTAATAATTCTCTTATCAAAATCTATTGTAGGTACCTATTTTCCCATCGTCAAATTTTTACCATCTTTTGTTTTGTTTGTCACAGTTGTATGATGATCCATTGAAATGTTACATTTTTTAGGCCTGACCTTGAGTTTTTTAGAGGACGCAATTTTATTTTTTTGATGTGTAGGGGGGGTCAGTGTGAAGCTAAAACCAAGTTTGTGGGGTCGCCACCCTTGTCCCATGGCCGCCATCTTGAAAATAGCGGTTGAAATGGTTTTAACGATATATCTCTTAAACTATTTATCTGATAATAAAACAATCTTAACATTATTTGTTGCAAATTAAATTCTCTACAACTTTGATTCAGTAACTTTTTGTCGTAGAACTATAAATAAAAAAGTTATAAGCGAAAATGTTCATAAATTAGAGCTATTTATATTTTTCAATAAAACTTTTTTTTATCATTTTACGAAGAAATGATATAAGACTATTTTTGTAGATTGTTTTTCGAGGAACAACTTTTATATACAACATTTTTTCATTACGTCAATAGCTAAGGTTTTACAGCGCTCTGAAGTGAGTACTATTTTTCAGTAGTAACTATACATAATAAATTGGCTATTGGCTCTTTTCCCAGACTCCACAACAATGGAAGCACACTGCAGAACATTTCAGCCCTGCTTTTCGACGTAAAAAAAAAACGCATTCCAGACTCTACCTCCTGGGTTGTGGGGAAAAGATTCAATAATTAATTATTAATAATATTGTAAAATTAATTATTAAAAATATTATTATAACAAAAATAAAATAATTACTGGTGACAAATTATTATTAGTACACACATAATATATCGTATTCTGTATAGTAAAGAGTACTTAAAATAGTACTCACTTCGGATGGCTGTAAAACCTTAGCTATTTACTTAATGAAAAAATGTTGTAAATAAAAGTTGTTCTACGAAAAACAATCTACAAAAATGGTCTGATATAATTTCTTCGTAAACTTATAAAAAAAAGTTTTATTGAAAAATATAAACATCTCTAATTTCTGAACATTTTCGCTTATAACTTTTTTGTTTATAGTTCTACGACAAAAAGTTACTGAACCTAAGTTGTAGAGAATTTAATTTGCAACGAATAATGTTAACATTGTTTTATTATCAGATAAATAGTTTAAGAGATATATCGTAAAAACCATTTCAACCGCTATTTTCAAGATGGCGGCCGTGGGACAAGGGTGGCGACCCCACAAACTTGGTGATAGCTTCACACTGACCCCCCCTACACATCAAAAAAATAAAATTGCGTCCTCTAAAAAATGCGACCCCAAATGTAACTTTTCAATGGACCATGAAAGAAATAGTGTTGAATATGGTAAGTGACATTTTAAATCACTTATTTATTTCTCAATTAATATACAAATAACTAATTAATATTATTAAAAATACATCACAAATCTCATACAAATTCCACGAGCAAAACTCAAAAGCAACATTTACCGAAGAATCCAAGATCGGAAACGCAAACATTTAAAATAATCTTTATCAATTTTCTTATTAATTTTGCGAGTGCAAAAGCGTTACTTTCATAGCTATTTTAATGGATAATTTTCATAAACAAACTTGGGAATCCGGGGAAGTAGGGTCGGGAAAGGCGCGGGTTCCTTTCCAAGATAGAAAACAGCTCCAGCATCGTATAATGGCTTTTTGGAATGGCGTCGTCCGTCTTGACACCCCCGCCCCTCCCCCCCGGCTCCGGCCCACCCCCTCCGCGAGAGAGGATGAATTCTTATTTCCTCATCTCGAAGGCGTCCGGTGCAAACCCTCCATGTAGATTGCCTTTTTCTCGTACAACCTTCGTATAACATAACAATGGCTTGTTTTCAATTTTGTTTCGCGTTTTCCGTCGGTTTCCTAATGTAATATGTATCTTTTTGTTTTGTATTCTTTACAGTGCAAGTTCTGTTTATTTGGTCCTAAGATAGTATGATAAACGTATTTAATTAAAATAATGTATATTTAATAAGTAAATATTATAACGAGCATGGTTGACTTGCTTGAATTAATAACAATAAATTAACATAGGTAGTTGATTGTTACTTAATATATAGATATATTTCGATTGAGTAAAAACGATATTCAAGATCATTACACGTATGTACATTCTTATTTGGTCTTTTATACAGCATCTTAAACCAATAAGAAAAAAGTGAGTGTAGTGTAAATTCCCTAAAATAATTAAACGACTTTGTTATTCATTGATTACGAAGTAAACAGGAAAATTATATTCTTAATAAGCGTGAAATTTAACAGAAATATTACAGGATATACTTAAATGAATAAACGTATCAACGCTACAAATATATTGACTTGTACTGGATATAACGTAGGTACAAAAAGGTCATTATAATATATTAGAGTCGGCAAAGCGACTGCATTCATGAAGTGCATTCTGAGCCAAAAATACTTTGATACTCTGCCAAAACATGCGGAACCGAACGTAAAGTATATTTCAATATTATCGTGTGCCCTTTTAGTTAATTAAAATGCTGGATTTACTAACAATTCTGAATTTTCCGGAACAAAGAGTATTCGTATTCTTTTAAATCTAGCTAAGTGCATGTCTCTTTAATGTTGATGTTTATCTTAGAGATTGTGGTAAGAATGGTTATGTTAACAGTTCACATCACATATTCATTAAATGTAATTTAAACTTCGACGATAGAATATTATCTTAAACCATTAACTAAGCTTAAGATATAATTTAAAAGAAACATACGTATATTCTGAACTATAAATACCACCGTCTAAAAGCACACCACACAGAACTAATAATAACAACGAGCAGTTAATGACGCGACCGAAATAATCCAACCTCAAAGTCGCCTTAATACTTTGTGTCTCGCAAATTGTAAGGGGAGGATAAGATTACACAGCAATCATAGCAGTTGTTGGAAATGAGAACTCGCCCTTAAAGGATAAACAAGTAACGTGTGCGTACAACTGCCGAAACGCGGATTTCATATTTTACGCG
Source organism: Colias nastes (assembly GCA_907164665.1). Classification (NCBI taxonomy): domain Eukaryota; kingdom Metazoa; phylum Arthropoda; class Insecta; order Lepidoptera; family Pieridae; genus Colias; species Colias nastes. The sequence goes on from CAJQZM010014823.1 coordinate 15,058, forward strand.
TATCTACCTACCCCGCGATTTAGAAATGTTTCATGGGGATGTTGCTTTGCTTTGAATCGAAGATGTCTGCTTTTTAGCCACTTCATAAATTTTGTAAAATTTTCGGCATATTCTACAACTAAACACACACTGCAATATATTAATATCGCATAAATCAATTATAAGTAAAATACCTATGTTTATTATTTACAATTAATATTTAAAAGCATAAGGTATTATCTATTAGGTTCACTGCTTTTTGAATTTAAAATAAACCAATCTATTCCAAAAACCATAATCACCGAATTTTAAATTTTAAATCTAAACGAAAATATAAAATAGAGTTCCCTTCAAATAAGCAGCATTATAGTTCAGCAAAACGTACCAAAGCAACATTTCACATCAAAATTGCTTTTCTTATATCTCAGTAAATGTTTAAAACATCGCGGGAGCATGTGTTTTATGGGGTTTAGTACTTGTTTTATTAATTTTATATTTTTTCTTACAGCTGAAGCCATGTAATGGCTCCGCAAATCATAATAAAACAGCAGCGTTGCAACTAACTAATATTGTTATTTCATGCTATTTATTCTTAAGAAAAATGTGCTTTTTATTAAACAGTGTACCTACAACCTATTTGTTTTTTATTGTTCATATTAAATTATATGCGTCAACATCTTTATTATTTTATTTTATAGCATACATAATTTTAACAACTATTTTAGAATTGATACCTACATACCTGTGCAAAAATTTAATAAAACTAACACGTACACTCTTGTGACATTTATTACACATTTTGAATTAAAATGAACGCAGTACTTTCTAATTTCCACCAACACAGGACGTCTCATGAAATATTGAAGAGTATTTTGTATTCAATACTTCATAATTTAGATTCTCATAAATAAATTAGATGGAATAACATAAAGAAGGATATACATATAATATGCGTAGTCCGCCTACGGGATGATTTATGTTTATCTTGCTCTTATAAAACGGTATTAATACTTATAAATATATCAAGTATGAAGACGCCAGGGTCAACATTAATATATTAGGATATTATTTTGATTTAAGTCGAACTAAAATAACGGAGCAGTGAATTTTACGTAATCGTATTTTCTATTGATTTTATTTAGGTGCAGATAAACAAACCTAAACTTAGGTTTATATAGGATATAGGTGCGATTTAACACGCTTATTTTCATTTTTCTATAATTTAAAACTTTAACTTAAATATTGGTTCAGATACCTACACGAAATCCTTATCGACATAACATTTGAATAGGTAATCATTTTTCTCATAATTGCTTCTTAGTGACATTGATTTTTATCTCTTCTTCGTCTATTCTAAAGAGAAAATTGTACAACATTATAAACTAAAAATTCAGCACCCTCGAAGCATATCACCCTACAGACATCTTCCTTTCGCCAGCTCGACGGGAAAGTTGGTAGATCCGTTTCCTGTTTGCCATTCCACCACCCGGGGCGACCCCCGGTACACTGACTCACAAATAAATACATACGACATCCCTTGAGCCCTGAATAAATCTTGCAGTTTCGAAAAAGAACGCTTTTATGGAAATCTCTTGTACCCACTGAATCTTGGTTTACGTAAACTTTATTCGTCGTTTACTTTTATCCGCGCGTCGTAAACCATCTTTGTCTCACATATTATGATAAAATCTGACTGTTCTTCAACATTTATTTTGTAAGCAAAACACGTTATATTCTGCTTTTCAAAAAGTTTATATAGAATATCTCTAATTTACTTAGCATTAATATTTGAACGAAATAGTGTCCTAACATTATCCATTGTCAAAAAGGTAACTTGTTTTTTGCGAACATCATAAAGTCCATCATTGATTTGATTTAATCTTCAAAGAAAATGTTTATCATCGTAATCGTCAATACATTACGCCTTCCATGATGAGATTTCCCAATGCTGAAGATAAAACTTTAGATATCTTCATTCAGCACCAGATAAATGTGAGTTTGTACCATTTATTTAAACGTAATTGGAAACCACATTTTAGTTATCACTCTGTAAAAGACATAAGATATACCTACAGCTTTATCTGCTTGATAAACGTAGCTTGTACAATCAAAGGATGCGGTGGTTATAAAAATCAATGGTTCCCGTACAAACACTCCATTCCGAATAGCATAACTTGTGAGAAATCTCCTGAGTTGACTTTAACTACAAGAATTTTAATGTTTTAACAATATTTGACTGGATGTGAACAATTATACATTTTTATTTTCAATAAGTGTAAGGATTTCAAAAATAAATATCCCATTTTTTAAGTTTTTTTATGAAACTGCCTCCAACAAGGCATATTTTTAATCTGTAGTAATACGAATGGCTTAACGTATCGATTAAGTATTTTTAAATCGCGGAATATCAATATAAATGTTTATGAAAAATGAGACATGATTTAGTTTCAATAGCTTAGAAACATTTCAAGATAGAACTAAACATAGACCAAACAACTATAATAGGTAGGTATTTAAAAAAAACCTAAATAGGTATTAAATAAAAATGTTCACAAACAACAATAAAATATAATAATCCATCCATTTTTTCTATATCAAAGTATAATATCCCAAGTTGCAGTGAACAATGCCGTTCGATAGTGGTACAATAACCCGCCTCAAATGGCCCGGAACTTTTTCTTTAATGGTTTATTTAAAAATCTCGGTATTTTTATTCAAAGTTTCCTTCGGTAAAGACGAATAAATCTCTTTTATTAGCCCCTGGAGACATCTAACTTTGATCTGAATCGCTTTTATGCGATGTTTGCTTTGTTCCTCAGTATCTATGTGATTTAGCGTTATGTTTTGCACATAGAGATTATTTATTCGTCTGCCGAAAAGATATACTGTATCAATAGCCTCGCTGAATCTATTGTAGGCGGAGTATTGTTAGTGGTGATTTGAGAATTACAACAGATCTTTGGCCATATTTTTTTATTGAAATCGTGTAGGTACCTACTTCACATGTAGTTTTTTTTTGCTATTTCCATTATTTAAAAAAGTGTTATAAAAGCCATTCAGATAGTGCGATAAATTTAAAAATTTATACAAATGCCTCTGTGCTATAAAAAAGCTATCATAGTAATTTTAAACAAACAGTAACAGCTTTTTAAAAGCACACCTGATTCAAGCACTTTCGATTTTTTATAGCACCATAAGCGTTTTGGTTACAGTATCCGCTCCTTACCCTCGGAGCGGTGGCGAAGTCGTCAGGGTACTCAGACAATCGCATTTACGACGTATAAAAGTTAGTCTTTATAGTCCTCTCGTATATAAAAGTCGCGTTTATGCCTTTTTAATTAATTGTCCTGTCGTTAAATGCCGTATCAGCTTAGAAGATGGCTTGAAAATTGTTGACGACGTAGTGATTCAATAAAACGACGTTGATGGGCTGATAGTTAATAAAAATAACATAAATGTTCATTGTATATCCCGTTTATTGGAAATAAATTTTAAACATCACATTTTATAGCTTTAAAATTGCCTATAAAATAATACGTTCGCTGATGAATATTTTATTGCGGCGAATCTGATTGCAAATTCTAGAATTGTATTGCAGATTTACTTCACTATGGGTAGTGTTGCCCAAATTCAGTCATGGTCTTGCAGTCTTGGTCTTGTTCTTGCGTTTTTGCAAGACCAAGACCAAGAACAAGACCGCGTATTTTTAGCAAGACCAAGACCAAGACTGACCGTGCAAGACTTGAGCAAGAACAAGACATAGCCTGCAAGACTCTTGCGTCTTGCAGCTAGGACTTAGCGCTATTTCACTGAGTAGTTAGGTGTAACAGTTCGGTGTATAGGTAGGTACGCTTAGGAATTCTATGAGACGCAAAAAACTGTATCAAAGAATATGAAAAACTGGACCTATGCGCATTACGACTAATACCATAAACATAGCGAATAAAAAAATATCTATTAAAATCAAACTGAGTGCATGCATAGTTATGTTTTAACCATCGGCACTTTGATAATGCGGCATCAAAGGTTTTGTACTTACTTCTCAAAGAAAAGCCGCTTTTCGGAAGTACATGGTTATGATACACGCGCCGGCGGCTTCTTTTGAAATCTAAAACAATCGTTGCCGCCACGCCGAAATCATAACATTTGACACTATTTGATTGCCGCCATAGGGCGTAGGTATACTCATGCAAAATAATTTCGAATTTTTTTAAGAGTACCTACAGGTGTTCCAAAGAATAAATAAGTTTCAGAGTGCTTAGAATGAAAATGAATACATTATACTGATCACGCAAGTATCTTTACTATGGCTATGTTAATTCAAGCTCACAATGTTCCAATTCTAATACGTTTTTCTAAGATTTAAAGTAAACTTTAATAAATAGTAATAGACTAATAGGTAATTGCAAGACTTGCAAGACTCTTGCTGCAAGACCAAGACCAAGACCAAGACTGGGAGCGCAAGACCAAGACCAAGACCAAGACCAGGTGTATTGGCGCAAGACCAAGACCAAGACTGGCTAAGTCTCGTCTTGTTCTTGCATTTGGGCAACACTAACTATGGGTTTAATTAAAATGCAAGCGGGTGAAGAAACGTTAAGATAAAGATAATGTATCTATAATTATGTTCAAGGCAATGATATCAAAAATAAGATCACGGGGAACAATGATTTATTAACATTAATAAGTAGATACGTAGGCGGGACGTTAATGTCTTCATATCTTAACGAATTCATTTACATTAAGATATTTATAATCTCAGCGGGAAAGCATACAATACTTTATACCAAAAATTCAGTTTCTATAATAAATGATAAAAGTAATCCTCCATAACAATCGACGGTTATAGCCGAAATGTCTTTAACGGTCAATAGAAGTCGTAAAAGTTATTAAAGTTTCCACTGTCGAGACGATAATATATGAAATAATAACTTGTTTCACTAGTTTAGTGATCTTTTTTTATTGTTTATTACATTCTATCATATAAATGTATTTGTTTATTGCGAATAAAATTAACAGTTTAAAAATACTTTTCGCTTTGTTTGCATTATTATTTATGCGTTTCTGTACTCCTCTCTATCTCCTGATCTAGGTCTCTATTTAGGACTAATTATTGTACATAAGCATGCTATACATATTTATAGCTGATAACTACAATTTAGCTCAACCCTCGCACGCCGTCGCTATTTACGAGCCGTCAATTAATATCTTCACTCTTTTTGCAGTAACAACGATAAAGAGTACAAAGTGGCCATAGACACAAATACAAGTGGCTATAAAACGAATGTAGCTGAGTCAGTTCGCAATAGCATTGCGCATGTGCGGTACATTCCGGCACTTTTATTGATTTCAGTAGCACTAACGGTCCATAAAGCCGACGTGCTGGACTGGAGCCTCCGCTCTATGCCCCTTATTACGTACTCACGATATCTACTGAATTCCACTTGTTAACTTTTTAAGCGATACTCTCTTTATTCAGATTTTTACTTCTTTCTGAACTTGTTTTATCAATTAAAAGTTTTATTTGTAAGTTATTACGTCTATTATTTTCAGATGAAGCATAACCGTTTTCTTCATCAACTGTTTATTTAAATTCATCAAAGTTAACAGTCCATATGAACCCATTTAAAACAGTATTTGATAGTTAGATTCAATACATAATATACTCTTATTAGCTCTTTATCTTTTATAGGTATTAAGATTTAAACTAAATTAAATCACCCGTGAATACTATTTTTTTACACGCATGTATTTTATTACCTACAATCTACATGCTTGGTAAAATCTCTATCACAAAGATTTATATAACGTAGTATTAATCAAAGTACCATATTTACGTCATTACTTGGACTACATAAACGTCATTAACAGTCAATAATGACCCGAGCCACGTTCAGATTAGCAGTATAGGGGACCACAGATCTTAATTGTAGTGACATTTACAGAGCTTCATTATGACCATTATTATTTTGTTGGTACATGACAATTATGGGGGTCATTAATTGTTTGTTGACGTTACAAAAATATAAATAGAGGGATAAAGTTTATAATTGTACGTATCTAGTACCTAATTCTATTCTAAAAGTAAAATTCAGATCTGAGATAAACATTTGCATAACTTAGCTCAATATATTGAATATCAAAATAGATATACCTACATTTTAATTATGAATTTATAGATACGTTATGTATCATTACGCTAATTTCATATATTATTAGCGACTTGTATTTAAAACAACGCGCCTTAAAATTAGTTAGGTATATCCCCGTATAAGTATACCAAACGAATGTTCGCGCAAAGCTTCAATAAGACAGAGATTGTCAACCCTAAGTACATAATAATGCTTGAGCGTAATATGAAAAGAGAACATTAGTGGGTGTTCGTCGTGTAATATCGACGGGGTAACGGCTGCAGAGGTTCTATTGCCGCCTTTATTAAAACTAAATTTCGCACCGCAAATCGTCCACAAGTCTGCAACGGGTAACTATGATTTAGTCAGTATTTGAGATGGTTTTTAAATGAACTGTCATGTGTCAATAAAATTTTATGTGGGACATACCATTCGGTCAGTGATAAAAAGTTAGCTATCACATCTGTTTTCATTTATTTTAAGGAACAATGATATTTACTAATACATTAATATAATAAATTAGTATAAGAAAAATATTAGAAATATCAAAAGAAGAATGCCCGAGACTCCTTAGACCTATCAAAATCTACACGTAGTAGATAGAATTACCAAGACCATTGGTTATAACTTATAAGTATAGGAATGTCGTAACTCGTAACGCGGTTAGTGCAACTATCGTAACAAAGTACCTACAGTATCTTTATTCCTTCTTTACCTCGCTACATCTATCAAGAAAACCATAACACAAATAAATGTTTATAAACATAATTCAATATATATACAGCAATTCAATATGGACGCTATAACCAGTGAGCCATATGTCCAAGACGAAAGCGCAGTGTAGCGATGATTTCGGTACATTTAGCTCGACCGTAATGACGCTCGGAATCGTCTTGATGGAAGCTATGAATGAGCTCTCACAACATAAAGAAATCCCCTTAAAAAGGGTAGCTCCGGGGTGGGATAACACTACACAGCGACGCTCAAAGTATATGGATTTTATAAGGATATGCTTTCATTATTCCTTGTTATAACATCTTATACATTTTTTCATTAAGTTTACAATTATTGTTTTATCGCAATAACATACAAAAAGGGTGAAATTACAGCATTTTTTACAAAATTTCAATCATATTACAAGCTCTACCTATACCTAAGCTCTATTTAGAGAGGCAGAAATAAAAAAATGCAATATACCTACTAATACCGCTATGCATAATATTCCAAGAACTAATTACAACAAATATTGTCTGTATGTAAGAAGTTTTGAGTAAGCGTTCAACATAAGGCGGTTAAAGTTTGAGATGTGATGTCTGGCGAAACTTTGTGCTTCGAGACGTCTAAGCCAGGGGTGGCGTTTCATTACTGCGCTTCTAGCTAAATCCAGACTAGATTTAGGCTATCTCAGAATGCACCTAGAATAGCAACCTCAGCATAATTAAACACACTAAATGGAAACTGCAGTACCTAAGTAATTGAAACTAATGGGATTGCTGTTTGCGTTTATGTCTTAATTTCTCTCGTTTATTATTAAAAAATTACTATGTAATTATTATCTTTCAGAAATACAGATTACAAATCAATTTACTTGTGTTCATACTCATATAATCAGTCCTAATTGAAAACATAATCGTAAGTAAGAAGTTCTCAGAAAAAAAACAGAGCATTCCCATCTTCGCACAAAAATACATTGTTTTTGTTATAGGTAGAAGACGTAACTGATATAATTAAATTGTTGTTACAGTATGATGTTGTCAGTCCTTACAATAGGTGTCGTTGACTTCTTTATGAAGGTTATAATACTTTACGCAAAGCTTAATGTGAAGCACAAAAAGACCTACAATAACTATGTAATATCTTTCAAAATAATTATGTAAAAAAATCCTTAACTTTGATTAACAAAGAATATACTTTCTTAACTAGATATACCATGTCTATAACATAAAATATAGGACGAATCCATTTATCGACTATACATATACTTACGACTCCATTAATCTAGCCAATCCATTCCCAAAGATAAAGCATTGTTTAAAACAACATAGCCTTCATAAGTTCGCGTAATCTAATCCCCCGTTCGTATCAAAAGTCAGCGAATAAACAAGAAACTATCACGAAGTACATTACTCTCCGTTCTCCGAGATTTACAGTTACAAAACAAGCAGAAATATCTTCTAGGGTTACAGTGGATCGGTAAAGTTGCTGATGGCGTGTTCCTGACCCTAGCGGCAAAGGGGAGCAAACAAAACAAGTTTTTTCCTGTGATGAATAAATAAGACAAGGGTCGCCGCCGAGGGGTTATCCCTACTTGTAAAAAAAGTTTGGAAAATCCAAAAGTGCACGACTCATAATGCTCATTTAATTATGAAATAAAAAAAAAAAATATATATATATATAGATATACAGTCTTGTAGTTTTCGTTTTTTATTAATTGCAATTAAACGACACTGAATTAATTAATCATTCGCATTCAGTGACCTACAATCGTCGATTAGAATATTTAAAAAAAAAAATTAACTCAAATGATGGATTTTTTCACAAGTTATAGTGTTTTCAGGTTTCACACATGACGGACAGGAAAATTTTTTGACCTATTTCGGTGTTGTTTTCCAATTCTATTGAAGTTAAAATCAATTTTTAAAAAGTATGGGATTAATCTCCATTAAATTATCTCGACAATAGTATGCAAAATATCTTGATTCCGTGAACTAACAAGGCTATAATAATAAGAATAGCTGCAAAAAAGAGGCGAAAAAAATTTTTCGATCGTAAAGCACTCTCTGATGCTTCGCATCGTCGTGCAATTGGCGTTTGTCTGATTTGAATGTTTTAATCCTTTTGAATATTGCAGTCTCAGATGGATTCCACGTATCTAATTACTTTAATGTCTTGGCATTGTTAATGTAATCAACTAATTGGTAGGTATAAATAGGAGATGAAACATGGCTTATAGCAACGTTATTGTTTGTGTAATTGTTTTGAATACATTGTTCAAAAACATGTGTCATGTGAGTCAAAAATACATCACTCACAAGTACAAATTTATTTAATTTTTGAATGTAGATTTTACCTCCATGCAGACATAAATAGATAATTTATAGTCAAAAGTACCTAACTAAAAAAATATATTGACTATTTAAATATACTTCAAGTACCATTATCCAATTAAAGAAAGTTTCCTTTCCAAAAAGGTTGTCACCCATATAAGTTCTATCCCGGATTCGTATAGGACGCACGGTGACCCCGGGCGATGAAACTAACGGCCCGGGGAATCAACAAAAGAGCAATAAGATATGGTAGGAAAACTAGTGTGGGTCCCCGGGGAGCCCTCCCGCGACTTCGACTATCGTCTTCGGGCTTTAGGAAATGTGTTTTCCACGATTCGCTCAGACGGATATATCTTCCGAGTAATAGTCTTGAATCACGAATCTGTAACAAAGAAATTCCTATTAAGCTTTATTGTGTCAATAGCATGACATGTTATTTAGGTTAATATTACAGACCAACAAATTAATACTGTACCTATAGCGTTAAAATCTACAAAACGTTTCCGTGTCAAATTATTTGCAGTTCCGAAGCATAATCGCTATGAAATTATAGTCATCGCTTAAAAAGTGCGCGCTTTTATTAAATGTAGCGAATTTATGCGTCAGTATTATCGAATAGCTCCGCAGTTTCGCAATATGTATAATTGCGAGCCGCTGCGACTAAGCAACACGTCACCGGGATAGCCTCGTATATCCCGGTAATTGGAGGGAACCCGGGATTCCACTTTCTTTATTGCAAATAAACTAGTCCCGCACCGGTGTTATTTTAGTTTGTTGCTGCAATTTCAAAGGTTAAAATCATCAAATGCTATAAAAACTATTTCTATTGGATGCCGTATTGAATATTAAAAAAGTAATGGCTATTGGTTTCAGATTTACGTTTTTAAATGGGATGTGATTAGCAAGGATTTCCTATTTAATATTTGAAAAAATAAGCATTAATAAGATAATAAAATACTAAGAGCTTGTTTTGAATATGTCTATATATCTATTAATGAACATTTTAAGATTATAATATTCATTAAACGAATATATTCTATCTATTTGTTTAAATAATGATGATTTTCACATTTTAAATAATGCTATATAAACAGATTAGGTAGATACATATAACATGTATGTATCTAGTGCGCAGTGCAAGCAAGCTCAAATGGGCGGCAATGAATAACAATTTATATGCGTTTAATGTGCCAAGCAATTAAATTGCGACTGTATACTGTCGGATACTGTTTGCCACATGTTATATGCGCAAACACGCCATGTTTAGTATAGCACTACCCACATAATACATGCCAATGATAAATCATAAAAATAACATATACATTAAGATTCAAATAATGACTCATAATTAAGTGTTAAGACAATTATAACACCCATAACATTTGTTTAATTACAGCAGCTATAAAG
>CAJQZM010014824.1:4239-14931 GCA_907164665.1 Colias nastes
TCCAACGCTGAGCTCTCGCATGTCTCGCTCAAATGATACATAATTCAAATGACAAGCAGAGGTCGTTTGCGTTTCATTACGGGGTAAATCCGACCTCTGCGAGTAATTATTAAAATTAACACGCATTTTACATTAGCCCTCCAATTTTGGGTAGCGTCTGATATACTTAGGGTCTTTTATGAGTTGCAAGAATGGTAGAAAATGTTTAGACTTAGGTAATTAATTTTTTTTGAACGATAATCAACTCGGGCCGATCAGAGATTGTCCCCTGTAATCTCAGACGTGTAGTTTTTGATGAGTCGGTTAGTTTCCAATTAGAATCTCTATGACAGGAAACATAAACTTACTTCTCTATAAACAGTCCATAAATAAGTTAAGTTAGGTTACCGATATCTACATTCTACAGTACAAAAAAAAATCTGTCGTAGAGTTTTCTGAATGTGCAGTGTGATCTTGACATTATATTTTTATTTAAAGCCCATTGCACACATCATTTTATTGTGTTTTGTAGTATTGTGACATTTACCGTCAATCATAATTATTTCCACCAAAACAGATCACACAGTATCTTATTTCTCGTCAAAGTCACCGACCCAACGAATTAAAAATATACATCGAGTTTTAAGTACTCGCCATTCACGAATACTTTCTAAAGAGAAATACCACAATAATTAAATCTGTCCCTAATATCACCTTTCCCTTTCTATCTCAATGGTACCCATATACCCATCCCTTTCGCATCTTCATTATTACACTTAATGTTGTGACCGTTTTCGAATGAATCCAGGTCTTTGGTGCATTCAAATTTATAGTCGGTTAACAATTTATTTCTCGTAAATTTTCTGAAGGAAATAAATTAGTTGTAGTATTTAGTAGTGTGTATAATATATTCATTAAAACTAATTGGCTTGTATCACACAAATATAATGGAAATGAATATAAAATGATTTGACTGAGAATTAACATAATATTACCTATGTTCTAAAATATCAATTTACAAGGCAATAAATTCTAATAGATCCACGGTGTCGAGTACTGATTTTAATATTGTTTGTAATATAATTTAATCTTTTTTATGTTATCCGATAAAATATAATTTGAAATAAATGTTTCAAGTGTATACTGTATAATAATGTATACGGTACTGATGTGGAACCATAGATTCGCTCATACTTGAAGTGATCCTTACACAAAATTATACTACTTTTGTTATAAGGAATATATATTGGGCAATATAATAGATGGAGCCAACGAAAACCCGCAACCAATCTCCATGAACATGAACAAAGTCACATGCATAAGCTAGTCAACCACAAGGAGAGGATCAAGGGACATTCCTCATACAATTTTGCACCTACTGTTTACCACGCCTTGTATATTGGTTTCTACACTTTTTATCGACTATAAACACGACCCAAACAACCGTTATGTAAATCAATTCAACCCACGTACATCGTGACGGATACGGACCCACGCAAAAAATTGAACGAATCCGGTAAAAAACTTCAAAATACACCGCTACGATTGAATTATTATAGCTAGAATAGAAATGATACTATGTGATATCATTTTTATTTTTGTACTTACTTAATTAAAATATTAGAGGATTCATGACTGTATTATACGGTGATTTTAAAGATAAAGTATTGAATTTCTAATTAAAAACACAATTTATATGTAACCTAAATTTCATAATGCCCGTTGTAGCCAGAAATTATATATTTTTTCCAAATTTTTTCACTCTTGGCTGTCAAGTGGACTTTTCCACTGCGCCAATCTCCTCGTTTCATATCTTTTAAAGGATTGCACTTTTAAAATTGTGTCAAAATTGCTATAATAATATTGTAAAAAAATTATATTTTATTCATGTCACATATAACTACTTGCTATATTTGGAACTTAACACGAACTCTTTCACAAACACTATTAGCTATAAATTATAAAAAAACCCATCGCATGTTGAAATAGCTGCATATAAAACATGGTATTAAAATCAAAAGACCCAAAATGATTACAGAGCGAGCGTTGTAAGCCAATATTAGTACATGATAGCAGACCGTCTATTAAATAACACTGTGTCATCATTAAACTAGCATTTACGGTAGCTCGCGATGAAATAGTTCACATTATATCTTTTTTTGGTATAAATTATGGTTCTATTTATATAGGTTGTTGGAATACGAGGAGAATTGTGATGGAGTTCACACAATAATAACAAGGAAATACAATAAAATACTTTCTGAATATAATAATGTTTGTAACTTAAAGTATATCTATAGATAGGTACCTATGCAATACTTTTTCAAAAGTATAATCAAAGTCAGAAAAAGATAGATAGATAAGAGAATTTATAAATTTATAGAGAGAATATTATAATAGGACATAGGAGTGTGATTTACAAATAATTTCTTTTCAAAATATTTTAATATTATTCGAATTTCCCATATAGATAACTAGTCCACAGCATTAGAACATATTTAAATTACATAAAATCATGGTGGGTAGTTGAAATAAACAACATACCCATAACGGAGCGGAGGGCTGCAGTTGCGAGGCGAACGCCATGCGGAACGCATCTCCCACCAGCGCGTTTAACTCCTCCGCCTGAAAATGTAAAAAAAAACTTGATAATTTCGTTGTATTTTATCTTAATTATTCGAATTCATGATAAATATGTGTTTCTCTTAAGTCAGATGTGTTAATGAGTTTCAGTAATTTTTTTTGTCAAAAAGCTCTTAGGATATAGATTATATGATTCATGTGTACCAGAACTAGAGTCCGTTTAGGACATATCCATTCAAAATGTGAATATGTAGTGTCTAGTGTTCCGTATGCACAATGTGCAACCATTCCAAAGAGTAATATTATATCACGTTTGAAATTCATGTAAAACTTCAAACATGTCTTTAGGGATAGACCTGTGCACTCGCATCAATTGAGGGAACGCCTCTAAGCATAAATACCCGCTTCCAATGTCGTGGGCCGAGATAAAGTCTCCGAGCTTACCACAGATATCGATTTAACTGAAACGTTAGATTACATCTACATACCGCATTGCTTTAAAACTTATAGAACAGACGTATAATGTATGTGAAATTAACTTTGAAATTGCCAAGAATTGCTCTGTTAGGAATTTTATCATAAACAATTCATTTTAAAACATGACATAAACTACAAAACATTTTCGTATATTTTCATACATTGAATAGATGCAACAAAACTCTACTTGTTACTAACATGGTATAATTATTTTCATTTAAACTAAAATCTAAAATTCTGCATCTTACGAATAAGATGTAATATATTTTCTTTAAATTCATTCAAAAGGTACGAGCTCCTATAATTCCGACGTTAAATTCAGACGTGAAGCTACGACGAACGCTCAGGATTTCACTAAATGCCTCCGAATCCGTCAGCGTGAATTTACAGCTATTAAAAGAACAATAAAACGGTATCATTAATTGTGAGAGCTTCTCATTATCACTTTTCATTCTGCAGATACACACACTTCTAGCCACATTGTAAAGGTAAAACTTTTTGCTAACTGTTAACGACATTTGTAAGAAGAACATATTCAAGTTTGTCATCTAAATGTATCATGCATAGCTTAGCTAAGTATCAATTACCAGACCAAATTAATTTATTTTGTGTTTGTTTCTTTTATTCTTTAGAAGCCTATTCTACTATGTCGATGATAAATTCATTGTATCGATATTACACAAAGTACAAGCTGTATTTTCATTGATTATACGCTGCCTAGCTATATTAAATTGCAAGCTAAGATACAATCTGCTTCCATATTGATCACAGCTATTACATTGTAACGTTGCAAATAAATCAATATTTACTTCGGTCACTTTCCTGTGATTATCTCATAAAGTACTTTGAGCCGATCCTACTTTAGTTATTATAACATCGAATTTTGTGGCTTGTTTAATAGCAAATTTTACGGACTAAGAACAAAAATATATACCGCAAATATACCTTTACAAATATTAATAACAGCAGTAGAAAGCATTTATATGGAAATAGTAGTGAATCATAGCTTTGGAAGTTTCGTTAATATGGTTAATTATAATATATTTTATGTAGGTCAAAATTGTATACGGTTTACATGATTTCAATTTAAATACTTTTCATAATTTATAACTCAGTCATATTCCTGGCAAAGTATAAAACCAATCGCTTTTAATTTCCCTATTCTAGCGTCAACTATGAGAATGTTAACTATGAGTTTTAACGATTTTCTTTATGTAGCGGTTAACATGCAACTACTTTATGGAATAAGTGCTTAGAACCACAAACTAGTCATGACATACTTGCTAGATGTATTACAAAATATTAACAACACCGTAATGAAAATATGTAAATATAGTATACATCCTAGCTCTGATAAAAGTAAATAATGTACATGCTAAACCAGATATTTAAGATAAAAGCAGAAAAAAAGCTAAACGTTTTCCTAGCAGAATTGCAAATTCAGCCATTTTAGATGTCAGAGATAGTATTATTTGTTTCATTCACCCTGATTTTAAAAAGCATTGTAATTGTAATAAGATTTTTTGCAAATTGTAGCAATAAGACCAACGAGAAATAACTCTATGTAGAGATTCTGGATGGAGAGGATTCAGAATCCGTCCTGTTTTTAGGAGATTTTGTTATAAAAGAGAGACAGTATCGCAAACAACTCGTATTATACAATATGTAGAAATGCGTGTCACGAAGTATCGGCGAATAAAATGTAAATGAAACACTGGCAGCGGGGCGCGGGCCAACCGCTCGAATTACATTTTTATTGTCTATCGCTTTTCATACAATTCAATTTTCTTACCCGTGTATTGGAGGACATTTTATACAATCGTATGGAGATGGGACGCTAATAAAAACTATTGTGAGGGGTATTGCCTCGAAAAATGTGACCTCTGAATTTTGTCGTGATCACACGTTTCATTTGTTATCATTGATATGTCTCATTTGTCTAGGTATGTCTACCTTCATATTATATGGAATTAGTGTCAATTATAGTGTTTAAAAATTGTAAGAGAATAACCAGTCGATAAAAGTGAGTCAACAAATAGGTACCTATCTATTGAGTTGATTCTTTATTCGGTCTTAATTTTATGCAACATAGAAAATTAGACTACCTTATTATACCTATAGTTACATTTCGTTGAAACAAAAACCTTATAAAAGAAATGCATTGAAATAGCAACAGTTTTAGATAAACATGGACATAGAATTCCACGGAATGTATAATTTCATGCATGTTAACAATGTGTGGCCGAATCGTAAACATATCGGCTTCCTGCCTGTATAGAAAATAAATAATTTTTATGTTACGTGTATTTTGGGTTTAGGCGGAACCCTAAAGCCAACAGGATGTGAACAACCGACGTAACTACTAAATAATTTGTGAGAACTACTCGATATTTGTCAGTCAACTCATGTGATAAAAAACTTAATTTAAATACCGTGGATGTTCTTTTGTATCTTTAACCATTTGGGGATTGGTAATTTTTATTTTAGCCTTATAACCTGAACATGAAGTTAAGAACTAATTAATTCAGACAAAAAGTTACAAAATTTATCTACTTTAAAATTTTATACTGAAAAAACCGCGTACAGTATAAGTATCCATTATTACTTGATTTTATTTGTAATGATACTATATTAAAGAAATAAAGTACACCTGTTACAATACTCATTGGTATTTACGACTATAACATTCCTATGTGTCTCCTGTTCTTAATAACTATCTACAGTTATAATAGAAGTGTCGCAGATCTTTTTAGAAGAATGTGTCCAATGTCCTCTAAAGTTTAACTGCCCAATAAAATCATCAAATTGTCTCGGAACATCCTCTCAAAACAAGCAATCCGAAGCACTCAAAATTACGAGAACTTTAAGCTCAGTACACACCCAGCTGTTTTGGTTAGCGCGTGTTAGTGTTGTGTTAATTTAAATTAATGCATTTGTTAATAATTCAATAAAAAGTAGAGACGTGATTCAACGAAAGCTAGAGAAGTTTGATGATAGGGTACAAATTTGTATTCATATAGGGTCGTCCACATGACCTAAATTTAACACCTAAATGACTATTTACCAGTCTTATATTTTAATGTGTTAAGTGATTGTGACGTGATCACAATTTTTTATTTTTTATTTTATTAAATCTTACTTATTGCAATTAGCATTTTAACGCGCTTTAAACGTCACGTGTGTGCAGGGCCTAACTTAAGGATATTTACTATGTAATAAAATTTATTTTTACTACGCTTTGATCCGATGCGGGCGCGTGCTTTATTGATGTCTTCCTGCAGATACGGAATTGATTTCACGTTTAGTTATTTTCAAATTAAAGTAATACGGGACTTTGATATTGTTGTGTAATATCCGCTTTACGAAACTTATAGATATTTTAAATTGTACCGGTTATGCGTTAAACTTATTTTAATAGTATCACACTGGTATTTCATGAAATCGATAATTTATTTTTGTTTGTGAGCAAAAAGCTGATAGTGATACTATTGAATACTTAATTTTTATATAAAATATATAAAAATAAAGAAGATGTCATAAATCATAATATATGTAATATGTATATAAATTTTTAATTAAGGTTATTAGTTTATTTAACACAGACTACGCATTACCTATATTATAGATTTTTTTAAGTGAAACTTGGAAAAAAATTTAATGTAACATTTTTTCGTTACGCGTGACATTTTTCCGTTACGCGCCATCTTTTTCTTATCCCTACCACGCGTGATTCGACGTATTTCTGTAAAGTTGCATATAGTAAATTATTTTTTGAAAAATAAGGTCATAAAGAAGTTTCACTTCTTACGTGTGTACACTATTACACAAACACATTTTTTATTTATTTACACTCTTTCCAAGAAAACACTGGAATCAAGATAACAAAAGTGTAACACAATATGTCGGCGTATTATTACAATTTGAAACGCGACTGATTCCCCGAAGAGGCTCGTCTTCTCACGCAAACGCCCATTTTACACTTAATTAGCCACTAATTCTCGACTTTTATATCGTAACAAGGATCCAAAAGAAACGTGTCATCTAATTATGTACAAAAACGACAGGTCACAGCTTTTTGTACGCAATCAGATGATTGTTAACAATAAAGGGTACATCCTATAACGGAATGTTTACATAAATCTTATTATTTTTATAGTTACAAGTGGAAAAAACTGTACCTCTCGCTATATTCAAGACAGATATATACAGATATATCTCTAAAACTTCATTGAAGTAGAGAATATACATATAGTAACGTTGAACTATCAGAGTGTTAAAACACTGGGTCAAGTGTCTAAGTCTAAAGCGAATTTCTTACAAGATGGTTGTCATATATGACCCATTTAACAATGAAGTAGAGAGCCGAAGAATTGGGTCAAGCTTTATTATTTATCACATATTATTATTATCATTAATTAATTCTAGCAGAGCAAAACTGATTTCAAACAAATGGATTCAGCTAAGATTAGTGCTCGTAAAACTTTCCTCTTTATAGTTTTATCAAATTGTCAAGGTTATAGATAAATTGCGAGTTCAATACGGTGTCGTAATTTTTAGAACTTAGTAATATTTTGGCGGAAACACGATCAATGTTTGAAAACGAAGTATCTACCTTCAATCGAATACATTACTATTAGTTAATTAATTTATAACAGGCTCCACAGCAACTAGCAAGTTTGTCTCTATAGCAGGACCAAGAATAAATATTTTCACACAAAATGCATTTTACAGAAGTTTAGATACAGACTATTCAAACCTGATTTCAATTTATTTTAATCTCATCCGATTCCTAAAACTGAACCTGAACCTATCAGCTATTCGCGTCTAATTTACTTATTGTCATCACGAAGACTTGTTACTAAGCTTTTTCTTGTATAGGTACACACTCAATGTCAATATTAAAACCGTTTATCAGTAGCGCACTCAAAGTAAACATGAAATCCTTTTAAAACATCCAGTAAAGAAGCTGATAAGTGAAATACAAGCAATAAATCAATACGATTTATCTGTATGTGAGGCATTAAAGAATCGTAATGTGCACCGTTTTAGTTTTAATCGATTTATATCGTGGAATGTGGTTTATGAGCGAGAGTTATACTTGGCTTCTCCAGTCAATTCAAGAAAAATCTATTTCAAAATACAATATCGGTTATAACTTAGCATGTAAATTCAAGGAAACAAAAAAGGCAGGATTGTAAATTGACGAGTTCCTGTTGTACGGCTACCTATGAAATGTAGTCCTGTTTGTTTGTATATTACTCAAATGACCAAAAAGCAATGTACTTAGCAACAAGGAAATGTGTATTGTTACAAAAAATATCTATCTAACGTTTAATAATACCTACGTCTGTTATCTCGAATATTATTTGTATCTTTAATCATAGCTTGTACATCAAAATATCTGAGCACGAACAATGCGCCGATAATTAAGCCAGCTGCGGTTGGGAACAAAGCTCCATTACTAGAAATGAGCCAGACGCTGCAGGCTGTAACCCACAATATACGCTATCCTAGTACTATGGTGATAATAGAAAAACTATGACTTTTCACCTCAAGGGTTGTAAAAATTTTTGTTTTAAGTTTTTACTTAAGCTTGAGCTTATAGAGTCATAGAAATAAAAACACATACCTACACGTAGGTACAAAAAGTAGGCTACCTACTTCGCAATCTTGAATTCATATTTATATTTATTCTCTGGAATTAATATCTATAACATATTCTACTCTACAGACTAAGAGAGCTTATGCGTTATATAAAGTGCTGATAAAATCTTCAATATTGAGTATAAGATTACCATTTTCAAACTTATTCAAAGTACCGGCGTAATCACGATGTTCATAAAATAACTGAATAAATAATATCGTATTCAATAGCTTTACATTGAATAATTCATGTAAGTAATAAATATGTATTTTGTACTGTATTACGGGCTTCAGTTTACATTCGGACCACATAATAATAAAACTATAATTTGTCATTTACAAATTATTCAAACTCAAAAGTAATCTATGGAGTTATTGGTATTTATTTATTAATTATTTCTTAATTACTTCTCTAAAAAGAACATAGTGGCACATAACTCAGTGTTAATTAAAAAGCCCAAAAATAAATAAAGTTTTTTTCGCCGTAATCCAACATTTTTGGAGGAAATCTTAAAAGGGCCTTCGTAATTACTTTTTAAATCCTATTTCGTAAGTAACAAAAGTACTTCATCATGTTTATCTCGAGCGCTAATAAAAACTCGGAACAACAAAAGCGCAAAACTTTTTGTGAAACAATCGTTAAGATATCAGGTAAATATTTTTTAATACAAGTCATTGGCGACTTGTGACCGGATTTTGCGCTTACTTCTGTGAAAGTTTATTACATTTATTGTAAAGCTTTTGATGATACATAATATACATAAATATATAGGTATGATTTTATATTTATTTTTGTGGACGTACCTACGAAATATTGAAAATTCTAAACAAGCGACCATTACGATTCTTTTGCAAAGTACCTATCATCAGAATGTATTCAGATATTCAGTGATTTTCGCGTGAACGAGTACCTACACATACAAACTTCGCGTTTATATAAGGATAGCAGATAGTAAATATGATGCAATTTGTGTTAGTTGTGTAATTAATTAATTCACACGTCATATTCTCATTTGATCTGTTTCATTTTGTTTTTATTTAATTATAACAATAATGAATAATTAACAAATTTGCAAAGGAGCTTAAACTGCCATTCATAAAACTATTCTGGACACATGGCGACCAACTATCCTGCACTATTATGCAGTTTACGACGATAACAAAAACAAAAGTCGGATTCTTTGTAAAAGTAATTAAAACATCAGGTAGAATGTTTTGTTATCGCGACCACCCGTTAACTAGTTCCATACACGTGCTTTGTGCATGTTAATGAAATTCTTGCCTTGTGGACTTCGGATATAAGGCAATAAAGATGGATGCTAGGACATAATAATTATGAAGAGGTAATAATGCATGGGTATGTTTGAGATTTATTAAACAATTTGGTATTTTTAAAATGCAACCTATAAAACTTTTCAATATAAATACTATGAACAATAATAAAAAATAAAAAAAACTCTTAATAGGTAACGTATCATTGCAGTTCCAAAACATATATACAGGGTGTAATCGTTAAGTGTGCACAGGCGATTATTCCGTAACTATTACAGATATCAAAAAACTTTAAACTGATATCGAAAGTATTTAACCTAATGAGTAAAATGGCCATAATAAATTTTTAAAAATAAAACGAGAAATATCTAAAAAATTAACTTGAAACCCTCCCATACATTTAGTATGAGATACGAATATCCCATGTACATGGGTTGATCCAAAAGTAATGATAATCAATATTAAACAAGGTCATTACAGTTATAATAATTATGTAGTTCTCTAGATAGTCTTCTAACTAGAAAATATACTTCAATAATTTTTTTTCTAAACTTAAAAAAAAAACTTTGACTTCATCCACAAAAACCCCTCCACGCGGCCATCACTTCGCTGTCGTCTTAAAATAATTTATTGCTAAGAAAGTGTTTCTTGTGCCGAGGAAAGAGATAAAAGTAAATAGGAGCTAGATCTAAAAAAATAGGGTAGGTGTTCAAGCATTTGGAATGCCGATTTTTGAAT